>JAECUM010002508.1:0-87371 GCA_016617855.1 Megalonaias nervosa
TATATATATATATATATATATATATATATATATATATATATATATTTCAAGTGGCCTATCAAATCTAGAGAACAATGATATTTGTATTACGCTGAAAGTTGTTTAATTTACCTTACTGCGGGTATAAATGAATGTTCCAAACAAGCTCAATAGCTAGCATTTTTACACATTTAACGTTTCATCATGGAGTCTTTGCAGCAAATTTTGTGAACATGTCACGCCTTTTCGATTTTTAAATAACAATTTGACAATTCTGTGTGTAATTATCAATGAAATGAATATATCAAAACTCAACATTTTGAATGGTCATTGAGTTTCGAATATAATCAACATCTTTGTATTTCAAAAACTTTTGAAGTCACAGTTATGAACATAACATGAAGAGGTCACAATCATGGCTATATATTGTAAATACAACACATTTGCTAGTAAGAGCGATACAGATTTGAAGTGTGTGCATTTCAGTTGCCGAAAAATTGGATTTTCTAATGATTTAACTGAAAATATTATATTTCACTCAACCGAACCAAAACTGTAACGTCTTGCCCAACAAGTGTTAGCTTGGTACTGCAAAGTGTGTTCGCACCCGTAAGAACAGGAACACAGCAAATAAAGGTAAATGTAAAAATTACAGAAGCTGCATGCCCAAACGATAAAAATATAGGTCATACCTGATCTTAATGGCAAACCAGTCAAAAGTGATTTTATGTGAGCTTGTAGTATCGGCCAGAGCCCTTTTGAGATTGGTTTGGTTTGGCTTGGTTTTGGTATTGGCATTAGTATTTCAAACTAAAGCAATACATGAACGGTTATGTTTTGCCCTGGAATCGCAGTAAATAACTTTGGTCAAGGACACTACAATCATAACCAACCTGGAAAGATCTTATGGTAGGATTCGAACCTGTAACTTTCAGGTAGCAACTCCAGCCTGCTAACCACACTATGCCACCTAAAACCATTTGGAGTTTTGGAAAACAATGTCTAACTTCCGCCTCCCTGTACTGAAAAGGGGGGCAAGAGATCAATCAGATTTGTGTGGCTAAAGAAAGATCTGAAATTGTCACGTGACTGAAATATAATCTCTTGCTAAAAAGAATAACCTTTCTGGCCCAACTGAACTGTCGTTCACCAAATGAAAAACTCAGTTTTGAAAAGAAATTATTGATTTTTATTATCAAAAGAATACAAGATTTTAGAACTTCGCCTTAATTTGACAAAATAGATGATTAGTAAAAAGAAATCCTCTGAAGAATAGGCTTCCATTAGGCTATCTCCACAATTAGAATTCATATATTCTAAAGACATTATCCTCTTCTAGGGGTTTGAACCAAACCAGACAAACTGATTTGTATGCATCCCAATAATCTCTAGTCTTATTTGAAAGGAAACAATAAACTTTTCGTCACAATTTTTTGTCAATACTAATATCACATTGCTAGCACTTTTGTACGTATAGCAATAAACCTTTTCAAATCGCCTTTTTGGTAGTTGATAGTGTATTTACCAAATCTTTGCACAGATACTGTTTGATTTTATAAATATATTAGATTTATAAATATTTTATTTTAGGTCAAGAGGTACATCAGTGACTACCCAGATCTTCTTAACACGAGGTCAAGAAACTTTCGTGACCTCACGGCAAAAGTGCTTTCTGGGACCATAAGTGACAAGGAGTAACGTACCATGAGGACATGTGCTTGCTCAGACCAAAAGCGACGAAGCGTAACAGACTAAGGCGATGTCATTAATGAAACCAGTCCATCTGCAGAAAAAAATCCTCCTACATAAAAACTGTCCAACAAAATATTCAACTTGCAAACCTGAACGAGTGTTACCTAAATATTCTCCTCTCTCTGTCTATCACTCATACTTCTTTTGCGTGCAAATGAATATGAATTTAAATATTGTAAAATCTTCATGCACTCATGCAAAATCTGATATAAATTTTGTAAATCAATGCCAGTCTCAGTGTATTTATTGTATATGTTGTTTCATCATTTGTTTGAGATACATGCATGTATATATGTCTCTTTCTGGATGTGGATCTGTCACACGTGAAAAATATTTCAGATGTATTTTTTATCTGCTTTGTCAGATAGAAGTATATAGTTTTGTATGTACACGAAATAGAAGTATATAGTTTTGTATGTACACGAAATAGAAGTATATATTTTTGTATGTACATGACAAATTAATCATCTCTTACCTATTCTAAACCACTTGAATAATTCAAAAATAAATTTTCTACAGCATTTTTCAGTCTTCAGTGATACTTTGGCATGCACTCTTTATGACTGGATTTAGATTGACCTATCAACATATATCAACTAATTACTTACCAATCACCTGTCATTACATAATTATTTCAGTGTCCTTTTTTGTCAGCGCTCTCTAAATAACTGACACCTGGTTAGTTTTCACTATAGCATCATATACAAATCTATATCCTTATAAATTAGCCAACTCAGCAGATTTAGTAATCATTAGATGCAGCTTAAGACTTTAACAAAACTAAAATATGGGTATCCCTTAATGATATTCAAATTTTCCTATTTTGCATGTTTGTCACCCTTGTAATGCATGTCATGCACTGTTAGGCTATTTAGCGCCATACAAAAGGTTATATCTTTGATCATTTAATAGTGGTAAAAGGTTTCGTATCGACCAGCGATATGAAACCAAACAGTTGAAAGTAAAACGATAAGATGGTAACGGTATAAATAAATATAGCTTAAATAAATAAAGCTTCTCGATCAACGGGGAATGTAAATGGTGTATGTTAATGAAGACAGATGAATGGTAATTAAAATTAAGGGACGGTATATACATCACATAAAACTGCTCAAAGTGGTAGCATAAAAGCTATAGCTTATAATAAATGTTTACTTCCTTCAGGAATTATATAATTCAAGTCAAGCTCACTGTATCAAAGAGCTCCCTAAAGTCATGCACATTGTAATACTGATCGCGCGTAGGTTGGAGGTCGAAAAACTCCAACATAAAAGTGCTTAACAGTGAATGGTTCATTGCAAGAAATGCACTCTGGTAGGTCTTCTCATTTTAGTATGTGGGAGTGGGTAATATAAGTATCACCAATTCTTATTCTTGCAATGACTACCTCCTCCCTACGGACGGCTCTGTAAGAAGGAGTCCATTCTCTTAGGGTTGGCTTGATGGGGCCATTTTAGCAGCGCGGTCTGCTTTTTCATTACCTTTAATGCCAATATGGCTGGATAACCAACAGTATACTATATTGTGGGAGGTACTCAGCTTAGTGTTTTTGAGGAGAATATTGGTTAATAATGGGTTTTCCAGTTTTCTGTTGTGTAGGGACTGAAGTACTGATAGTGAGTCGGAGAAGATGCTGCTGTTAAAAATACGTTTGTTTTAGATATATTGCAGAGCAAGGTCTATTACTCTGATTTCCGCTGGAAAAACTGACGTACCATTTGGCAAGCGAACTTTAGTTGTGTGTTTTCCACTAACGAAGGCTGCAGCAGCCTGTTCCTCATCTTTTGAGCCATCTGTATAAATTCTTGTGTAGTTTTCAAATTGGGTGAGGAGTTCATGATAAGACTTGTGGAAGATGGAAGGGTTTGTCTCCGATTTTTTTCTATCGTGTAACGTAAAACGTACTTTCGGTTGTTTAAGTAGCCAGCGAGGTGTTTCGGAGATGGACGTTTTCTGAATTTTGGAAAGATCAATTTTAGTACTGTCAAAGCTGATGATGATATTTTAATGCCAAAGGCAGGTGTGGCGTTTGGTTTATTTTCGTAATATGTTTTGCATTTGGGTTGAAAAACTGCCGTAAAAGCAGGCTTCAGAGGGTTTGATCTTAATTTGAGAGCATTCTGTGCGGAAAGCATTTCTCTACGAATTTAACTGTGCCAATAAAATCCCTAACAAGATTTTTCAACAACCTAATCTCCTTAAGACAATCTGGTTAAAAATCCATCATTTAAAAAGCATTTTCAAAAGGGTTGATTTAAATTTTGACAAAAAACCTTCAAAATCATATACTGTTGTATAAACAAGGGCTGAATTTTCTGTAAAATCAACTTGTCTTCTTGTAATTCGTTAAACCAGTCCCCAAACCTGTATTGATACGGGGGCTCGTATCGTTTTTTAATATATAATACAAGGGACGATAATATCTGATTTCAGCTCTGAGATTCAACAATATAGACTACAAATTTGGTTTTTAAAAGAATAGCAGTCCGTTTTCTAATCCGGGTTTCCTCCGAATATCCCCACCCCATTTTTCATATTCGGACATTTAGGTTGGAGTGTGCGGTCACTGCAATTGCGTATCGAAAATTTGGAATTTGCCGCCACAGCGCGGTAGCGACATATGGTAGTCGCTTACCAGCAGGCATAGAAAATTTAAACTTACGTTATATCAACTTATACCTGCATGAAATCGACATGAAAATGATTTTTTTTTTTTTTTTTTTCAGAAATGGCAAGTATTATAATCGTTATGTCTTTAATCCGCTGATAGATTAGACGAAACTACGGGCATAGATGAAACCTGACCCGGTACTCGCCATTTGCATTACTAGTCACATGACTTCACAAATCTCAAACGACGACATCGGAAGTCCAATAGTCACGTGATATCAACAACAAACTCCTTTTAAATGTTGTCATACAGAAATTCAATTATATTAAATGAAAGTCAGATACTTTTTGTAAAACCCAGCAATCTGGCCAGTCTGATTTATCAAGCAGAGCGCACATGTCAACGTGTTAGTCACGTGATACAACAAAACTCCAGCAGTTGTTCTCAGAATATATAACTATGGACAATTTTGTGTTCTTTCGTTTTTGTATTTTTGTTCAACCAGAATACGACTTTCATTTATTATTTTTTAAATTTTTTTTTTCTCAACAATATTTGAAAATGTGGGTTGTTAAATTTGTGTACTCGTGCGACTAATAAACCCTAATGCAAATCGCGAGTACCAGGTCACATTTCATCAACGCCGTAGTTTTATCTTGTCTTTCAGCAGATTAAAGACATAACGATTTTAATACTCACAATTTCTGAGAAAATAAGAAATTTTCATATCTATTTCATGCATGTATCACTCAATCTAACAATGTTTAAAGTTTGCTAGGTAATCCGGTAAGCGGCTACGCTTTGCCTCCACCATGTTGGTCTCTTGTGATGCTAGACTGATTTTCATACCTTCCATGTAAGGAAAGATTTTGAAAATAAAAGTCTACTAGACGAATCTAATCCACTGAGCGTTTGGATTTACTCAGCATATATGTTTATTGCAAGCACCCAAATGATCCATACTGCACCCTCCGACTATTCTGGATAGAACTCGATAAATTTAACTCACGATCAGTTTAGTTACGACTCAATTGCGTGATTGTTTCGGGCGTCAAGTGGTGGCGGAAAATTCCAGGGTTTTTCCCGACTTTCACCAACATTTGCGAAATTCAAGGACTTTTCACGGTCGGGAAAAAAATTATCATTTCTCCCGACTTTTTCCCGATTTCCAGGTAGCGTGGGAACCCTGCAGGACTAAGAAAAGAACAAGCCAAACTACATGTTAACAAAATGAAAGAAAATGTTTGTTTATGGCCAGTGCATTTATTACAAAAATAATAGTAATCGCAATGGTCCTTTACAACATGTGCATTTATTATGTCAGTTTCAAAAAAATATAAATATCCAACATTGCTCAACACATTGACAACATAAAATAACACACATAGTTACAGTAATATATAATCAATGCACCTTTCATTTCTCTATTGTTTGGCAACCACAAAACAACCTGGTCAACTTGAAAGTTATTTATTACATACAAAAGACCTGATCTGACTTATAAATAATATTGGCTTACCATGTTTTGAAATTTTGATAATAAGCCCCCCCCCCCCATTACCTCTCCGCTCGTCCCATTTGTATCACATTTTGTGCCATATTTACTAAAGAAAACTCTAATAACAAGCCAAACTCATGCTTTAGAAATAATACTGTATCTTGGTGCTCAAACAAATACCTGGGTAAGAATACAGTATAAAACAAAAGCAAAGTTTTACATTGCTCAATGCAATTTACTAACCTCTTAGTTTTCATGTGTAAATTTGTACATTAAATGTCTTAATGTAACTTATTAATCTCTCTTAGTTTTCATGTCTAAATTTGTACATAAAATGTCTCAATGCAATTTATTAATCTCTATTACTTTTCATGTATAAATTTATACATTAAATGTCTTGATGCAATTTATTAATCTCATAGTTTTCATGTCTAAATTTGTACATTAAATGTCTTAATGTAACTTATTAATCTCTCTTAGTTTTCATGTCTAAATTTGTACATTAAATGTCTCAATGCAATTTATTAATCTCTATTACTTTTCATGTATAAATTTATACATTAAATGTCTTGATGCAATTTATTAATCTCATAGTTTTTATGTCTAAATTTGTACATTAAATGTCTCAATGCAATTTATTAATCTATTATTTTTCATGTCTAAATTTTACATTAAACGTCTCAATGCATTTTACTAATCTCTATTAGTTTTCATGTCTAAATTTGTACATTAAATGTCTCAATGCAATTTATTAATCTATTATTTTTCATGTCTAAATTTGTACATTAAATGTCTCAATGCATTTTACTAATCTCTATTAGTTTTCATGTCTAAATTTGTACATTAAATGACTCAATTCAATTTATTAATCTATCAATTTTCATGTCTAAATTTGTACATTAAATGTCTCAATGCATTTTACTAATCTCTATTAGTTTTCATGTCTAAATTTGTACATTAAATGACTCAATTCAATTTATTAATCTATCAATTTTCATGTCTAAATTTGTACATTAAATGTCTCAATGCATTTTACTAATCTCTATTAGTTTTCATGTCTAAATTTGTACATTAAATGTCTCAATGCAATTTATTAATCTCTATTACTTTCATGTATAGATTTGTACATCAAATGTCTCGATGCAATTTATTAATCTCAGTTTTCATGTCTAAATTTGTACATTAAATGTCTCAATGCAATTTACTTATCTCTGTTAGTTTTCATGTCTAATATTGTACACTAAATGTCTCAATGCAATTTACTAACCTCTCTTCGTTTTCATGTCTAAATTTGTACATTAAATGTCTCAATGCAGTTTATTAATCTCTTAGTTTTCATGTCTAAATTTTTACATTAAAAGTCTCAATGCATTTTACTAATCTCTATTAGTTTTCATGTCTAAATTTGTACATTAAATGTCTCAATGCAATTTATTAATCTATTATTTTTCATGTCTAAATTTATACATTAAATGTCTCAATGCATTTTACTAATCTCTATTAGTTTCCATGTCTAAATTTGTACATTAAATGTCTCAATGCAATTTATTAATCTATTATTTTTCATGTCTAAATTTGTACATTAAATGTCTCAATGCATTTTACTAATCTCTATTAGTTTTCATGTCTAAATTTGTACACTAAATGACTCAATTCAATTTATTAATCTATCAATTTTCATGTCTAAATTTGTACATTAAATGTCTCAATGCATTTTACTAATCTCTATTAGTTTTCATGTCTAAATTTGTACATTAAATGACTCAATTCAATTTATTAATCTATTAGTTTTCATGTCTAAATTTGTACATTAAATGTCTCAATGCAATTTGCTAATCTATTAATTTTCATGTCTAAATTTGTACATTAAATGTCTCAATGTAATTTACAAATCCCAATTATTGTTCATCATGTCAAAATCTGTATAGTAAATATCTAAATTCAATCTACTGATATGTTTTTGTTTTTCATATGTCTAAATTTATAAAGATGACTTTGAAACCAAAAATTAAAACTGTAAATTGTTGATATAACATACATTCTAAAATATACAGAAAATGACCTGTTGATACAAAAGCTGATATTAGTGGTCAAAATTTGTTAATAGTTAACTAGTTAATATGCAAAGATTTCATTCATTATCAAATATGAGCAACATCTAGCTGATAAGCACAATCTAAGTTTCATCAAATATTATCTCAAATTAAAGCTCATGGTTAAGAAATTCAACCATCCAAATGCAACAATCCATCACTATTATTATTATTATTATTCTTATCAGTGGTGGTTAGTGAACTTATCCAAACAGTTGGTGATTTATTTGTACCTGCAAAATGTCATGAATATTTGTCTGAAAATAACCTCCCCTGTGAGGAAACAGCTCACCCACTCATTAGGTCATGACACTGATATACACATACATGCATGTGGCTTATTACTGAACTTTTAGGATCTGGTTAAGTAAGCTCATGAACCAAACTGGATTTCTTGAGTGTTTCAACAAGGTCAGTAAATCCAATGCAAAACTGCCTTGTCATGTTACACAGGTTTAGGTCAAGTCTGTCCACATACCAGTTGTCACCAGAGGGTTAACATTTTGCCAAGATCTTGTGAACTGACGTGAATTTTTACTTATTATGCACAGCTCTTGATAGATTTTGTGAGGTACTTTCTATGCAAAAGTAACAATTTGCATCAGTTCATAAGATATTTGTGACATATTAGCCCAGTTGCAAAAAAAACAAACAGTTATTTCATTCTAACCCAATTATAATTTCAGTTATTGGAGAGTCTGGATTTCACCTTGAGCTAGACAGAGTTTACAAAATGTTTCCAGAATAACAGATCACCTTGTAAGAGCAGAGAGATATTGGTTGTTATTAAAAAATGTATAAGATATTGTTTCATAAAGTTTAATCAGAATTTGTTCAGAAATACAACTTTCAGGCTGGCATCATGAGACCCAAGTGGGCCTGAGATCACTCTCCTGTCTGATATCTAACAGGCAAATACAACCTTCAAAATGGCAATAAGTGCCAAGAATGGTATTGATGGGTGCACAGTGTTGATCATATGTGTGACAATATACCATGGCTATACAGTACATTAAAATTATATTCATAATATAGCTTATTTAATAACTTTTTTCATTGTATTATTGGAAGGGTCAAGAGTCCATAACATCACCAGATCATTTTGCACAGCTACCGATTGAGGCTCAGTCATTGCTGCAAACCAGTTGTCACCACAGGGCCAATATGTTACCAGTATCTTGCATCATAAAGTCAACAATTCATTAAACCATAAATAAACACACACACAAATTTTCAATTTTACATGCAGTTCAGTAAAATTAATAGAAACAAAAGATGAAGTTGTTTTATGGAAAATCTCATCACAAGTGCCCCTCAAAGGGACTTACCCTCTACTACCCTAAAAGAATTTCCAGGAATTAAAGATAAAACTATATCTTTCTTTTAACTGCTGAATTGAAATCATCTCTAAAATTCTTGAGAAGATTTTCATATTAGCTACTGTGGCAGCCATAATGAATAAATAAGCACCATTTCTATTTGGGATAAAGTGGACACCATCGGAAGACTGGTAAAAACCCCATGCTGACCATCCTTTCAAGACAGTGACAAAATGTTCATTTAGGACAAATTAGGCATCATAATTAGTCTTCTGGTGAAAATCCCATATCAATATGACTTTCCATTTAGGAGGAGTAGCAAGCTGATGATTTTCAAGATGGCTGCAATGGTGGCTTACTGGTCTATGACCAGTGGAGCTAAAATGTATAACATCCAAGACTTTTTGTACAAGCAGCCTACTGTATGATCTTAGTTCTAACACAAATCCACAAACATGATCTTACTGTAAATTTGATATCAAAGTATACAGAAAGATAAATTTTATATAACAACGGTTTTCACAGACCCAACACCATCAAAACTGTTTGCTAGACTGCAGTATAACACTTAACAATGCCACAAAAAATGTTAATGAGCCATGCAAAGTCTTTAACGCTTTGATAAACACTTATCAATGTCACATAGCAATATCACTGTGTTTTTGCTAGACTGCAGTATAACACTTAACAATGCCACAAAAAATGTTAATGAGCCATGCAAAGTCTTTAACGCTTTGATAAACACTTATCAATGTCACATAGCAATATCACTGTGTGATGCAAAGGCCTTAACAGTATGTGTCATAACATTTAACAATGCCACACAGCCATGTCAATGAGTAATGTAAAGCTTTTAACATTAAGTGACATAACAGCTATCTATATCATGGAACAACGTAACGGAGTAATGCAAAGTCCTAACATTAAGTGATATTCAGAATGTCTTACTCATAGGATTAAATAATGCAGCATGCGACTTGCTTTTTCACAATAAGTCAATCTTCCTTTTTAAACAGCATTTTAGGAACTTTACAAGATGGTGCCTTACAATGGAAGAAATGCTGTAAATCAGTTACAACACAGTACTCACTCACTATAAGGCACACAGCATGAGATGCTCAATTTTATCAAGCATGTACAGTCAAGGGATCCCAATTTTAATAACACCATTATTGTCTAAAATAACTCAAAATAGGATATTCCATTTTATCAGGCAGGTATGGTCATGGGATACCGTTTCTAACAGTACTAATATGTATAAATGCCTCTATATAGGGTATTCCATTTTATCAGGCAGGTATGGTCATGGAAGCTAATTTTTAATAGTACTATTGTGTCTAAAATACCTCAGAATAGGGTATTCCATTTTATCAGGCAGATATGGTCATGGGATACCATTCCTAAAGTACTAATATGTCTAAATGCCTCAATATAAGGGTATTCCATTTTATCAGGCAGGTATGGTCATGGAATTCAATTATTTAATAGTTGTATTAGATATAAAATACCTCAATATAAGGTGATCTCACATAAAGGTGGTAAACTATAAAGTCTCATGAACAGTATTATAGTGAGAGAATACTGTATTAGAGAATACTATATTGGAGTATTCTGTATTCGGAATACTGTATTAGAGAATACTATACTGGAGTATTCCGCATTTGGGAATACTGTATTAGAGAATACTATATTGGAGTATTCCATATTCAGGAATACTGTATTAGAGAATACTATATTGGAGTATTCCATATTTGGGAATACTGTATTAGAGAATACTATATTGGAGTATTCTGTATTCGGGAATACTGTATTAGAGAATACCATATTGAAGTATTCCGTATTCAGGAATACTGTATTAGAGAATACTATATTGGAGTATTCCATATTCGGGAATACTGTATTAGAGAATACTATACTGGAGTATTCTGTATTCGGAATACATTATTAGGGAAAGTTCTCAGTTTAAAGATCCTCTTCAAAGAAGTCCTAATCAACAAGACTGTTCAAACAGTACATGGGAAAGAACTCCAAATTCATGTACAAGCTTTAGACATATATATAAAAATTCTAGATTAAGTTGCCACTTATATGGCTAAAACTTAAGCTAATTAAAAACTTGACAATGATAACATTTATTAAAAGTACTTACTTAAAGGCTAATAGACCTATAGTAGATGTATGCTGATACCTGCTATGACCTAGCTGCACTATGAACATGACCTTTGACCTTTAATTGTTTTGCTAGCCAATTACAACAGATCTTCCAAGTCTGTGAAGTCCTAAAGCAAATCCAATCACTCTTTGGTAAAGAGTGTGCATAAATGAAGTGCCAGCAGCTAGCCTTGATGACTGGTTACAAGCCTAAATGAAGTGCCAGCAGCTGGCCTTGATGACTGTTTATGAACCTAAAAGAAGTGCCAGCAGCTGGCCCTGATGACTGTTTATGAACCTAAAAGAAGTGCCAGCAGCTGGCCCTGATGACTGTTTATGAACCTAAAAGAAGTGCCAGCAGCTGGCCTTGATGACTGTTTATGAACCTAAAAGAAGTGCCAGCAGCTGGCCCTGATGACTGTTTATGAACTTTAAAGAAGTACCAGCAGATGGCTTTGATGACTGATCACGAACCTAAATTAAGAAATATATCTTGTTCAAGATGATTCAATAAGGAGACTATTTTTAAAAATGTTGTACCTAACTGAGTATTTTAAATATTCAAAGTAAATTTGCTGACATACATTGGAATAGTTCATCAAGACAAGTACATTGTTACATATATTTATGCATTTCCATAGAAAATAACCACTCTACTACACAATTGTTTCGTTAATTAAAGTTAAATTAAAGTTGCCCCTGGCTTCATTTGGTTTCAACCATGCATGAATTAAAAATTAATTCCCTCTTGGAAAGAAGAAAAAGATGTATCAAGAGTGTAGATCAAACTGTTGAATCATTTACTTTCATGTGTATGACTTTTTTATGACTTTGTTGAAGATGACATTTTTACATCAGTACGTAATGTAATTTTTAAATCATTTTAATGGTCATGTATAAAGAAAGACTTCAGTAAATAAATTTCTCATACTTTTGTAAAACACTTTGCGTAAGTTACATCCAATTCACCAGTAAAATTTATTCCTAATCAATTCACACAACTTAGTTCTAAAATCAGTGAACAATCAGACTGTCCAAAATTACTGACTGCATTACCTTCCTTGACTATATGATGTCATTCTAGAATGAGTTGACTAAAGTTATCAGTTGATTGGAATATATTGATGCAATGGTCACAATGAAGCAAATAGCATTTTTGGTGTAGTATATAACCCCAATTAGTAACCAAAAACAGAAAATGGGCAAATATTGAAAAATTTTAAAATAAAAAATTTTGGAAGGTGCAGAATATATGAATTGTTACACTGTATCCAACAGAGAGATATTAGTATGAATGTTGTAGACAAATTTTTACCACACATTACAAATTTTCATCTAAGTATATTACAAGCAATCAAATCATCACAAGTCTCTTTGAATGCTCAAATAAAAGATTTAGACATTTCTGGACAACAACTGCCAATTTGCTTCAAAGTGTTATCTTGGAAAATGGAGATAGTAGGGTTGTCACCCTTTATCATACTATACAGAAAGGAAGAGACGGCTATGATGTCACAAGATTAAACTCGGGTCTCTGTCAGAGGTACAGTCTGGAGAGGATACACTTACCTATTAGAATATATACAAAGGTGCATCAATAGGATATTTAATGTTATTTTTCATACCCTTTAATTTTTCGTACACCATCAAGCCATAAAAATAATAATTAATTAAAACTATCATATTTTTTCGTACACAAAACTTCACATTTTTTTGGGGTCAACCTATTATTTTTCATACATAAAACGATTTATCACTTAGATACGCAAAATGACCAATTTATTCTTTGCCGAGTATATTTGGTATAATCCCAAATGAGAAATATAAAAATTTGTTTCCTCAATGAAACACAAACCTAATTATCTGATATCTTCGTGTAAATGAGTAACTGAGAAATCTAATAATGAAAAAGAAAATAAACAACTACCGATAAAGAAATATTCACCAATTATAAGTGTGTAGAAAGCCCTTTGCTCAGCTTACTCGGGAAGGGCAACTGTTTTGTTAACTGAGAATCTATTCGCATTCATCATATTGCCCTTCTTTGTCTTTTGTATGGGCGAGAAAATATAATGGTTGATGTTTTTGTTTTGTCGTTGTCATTACAATATATACCGCTATTCATTAACAGCTGCACAACATCGTTAATGAGAGCTCTTTATTACGTCAGTCTGTAGCCAAGAAACGCGCGCATTTGAGTTTATTTATCCAGTAAAAATAACATCTCAGTAGAGGATGAAGTGAAGACCACAGACCACTGGGCAATTAATCTTATTGTTTCGATATAGTAATGCAGTAAAAACTATAAAAAACCCAGTTAGTTTTAATCATAAATGCAAAAGTCATTGACTCCATAAGTTTGATTTATATATAGGTAATATCTTCAAAGATCTTGGACTGTTCATGCTTGGACATGTCTTCATTATTAAGTTTCTTCAAACCCTTGCCAAAGGGAGAAACTTTTATCCTGCCACCACCACCTAAATGCACTGAACCACCAAACAAAAGGCAGAAAATTGGACCTGGACGGCCCCGAAAAGACAATGGTGAAGCCCGTCACCTGTCTGTTGCTGCAGCTGCTGAGATCGCCAATGAAAAAGATCATGCTGAACTGCACAAATCAAATACTGAAGCAACGGATATTGCCATTATACCACAAGATACTATTGAAACGGCGCCCATTGTTGCTGAAAAATTTCCTGAGCCTGCAGTAGACAAGCTGGACTACAGCAAAGATATGAGGGATATAAGCCAGTTTCCTGGTACTGCAAAGTCACCAGTAAGAGGAAAGTATAAGAAATGGGACATTAACGATAAAATAAGAATTGTTGAGGATGCAAAACTATGTGGAATTAGGCCCATAGCTGCAAAGTACCACCTTACACCAAGTACTTTATCAAGCTGGATGAAAATGGATTTTTCAAAAAATATTCTAAAGACAAAGAAAGGATCCATCCCAGGTGCCGGCTGACCCATTACGTATTTGCATGAGAAATAGCAGGACATTTTATCCTGGTTACTCTGTATGCGGGACCATCACGTGCCTGTAACAATTGAGATGTTACAAAATTATGCTACTGTAGTTATTCAGGAGGAAAATCCAAAGTTTCAGGGCTCAAGAGGATGGGTTGATAGCTTTTTCAAGCAAAATGGACTTGCGCTGAGATGCAGAACTTCCATATCTCAAAAACTACCTCGAGACCTAGAGGAAAAAATAGACTGCTTTACCAGATATATAAGAAGGCTGCGGGAGGAGGAGGAATTTGATGAACATTTAATTGGAAATATGGACAAAACACCAGTGTACTTCGACTTGGTACCAGGGAAGATAATTGATAAAGTCGGGACGAGAGAGGTGCGTGTTAGAGGTACCAGCAGTGACAAGCGCCATTTAACTTGCGTATTGACATGCCTGGCATCTGGTGACTTGTTGCCACCCATGATAATCTTTCGGGGAAAAAGAAACTTAAAAAATCTAAAGATCCCAAAGGGAGTTGTAGTGAAAGTTCAACAAAAAGCATGGATGGATGAACACCTAATGTTGGATTATATTGATGAAGTCTGGAAAGCACACACAAAGCGCGTACCTTCTCTCCTAGTGTTGGATTCATTCTGTGGCCATTTGACTGATGAAGTTAAAAAAACCATGAAAAAATCCAGAACAACAATGGCAGTAATCCCCGGTGGTTGCACAAGTAAACTGCAGCCACTGGATGTATATCTAAATAAGCCTTTCATGGAGCTGCTGCGGAAAAAATGGTCAACGTACATGAAGGACCAGGCTTCCAAAAATACTGCAACCAGGGAAGCTGGTGAGGAGGCAACCAAAAATATTCCATGCCCCTTCAAAGCAGCAGATGATTGACTTGATTTCTGAAGCCAGTGAGACTTGAAGAAGAAAAAGGACATGATAATCAGTAGCTTCAAAGTTACTGGCCTTTCAAATGCAATAAATGGTAGAGAGGACCACTGCATAAGGAGTGACAATGACGCTCCATTGGAAAGTCTTTCAAGTGACGAAGAATGCAAATGGTTTGATGGTTTTGAGCTGGAAGACTTGGAAAACTTTTGAACATTATGAATTTTTCATTGCATAATGTTTTTGCATTTGTTTTGTGCATTCGTCCAGCATTGGATCACAAATTGTATCCTTGAAAATAACATGTGTTTATAATATAAAAATATTTTTTGAGACACGTTGCTTTGTTGTTCCCTCCCTCCCTTTCTCTTTCTCTCTCTCTCTCTTAAATTCATTTGCCATTTTTTCAATGGCTTCAGCACATATATCAGTAGATTAATATTGTTCTTGAGCTAATGGGCTTGTCTTACATACTTTCAACACCCCATGGGTAACCTCATTTCCCTACACAGAGCCTCCTTAATTTGATCTGCTGAGGTGAATCTGGTCTTCAATCCAGTATTTACTGGAAAAGACCAAGCTAAAGGTCAAAGAGTATTTAATTAGCATGTATATTACATCTGCATACCCATGTGGCCTACTGACAATGGATCCCATAATTAATTACTGGTACAACAAAAACGATTTATTTATTCAGGTTTTAATTGCCAATGGAATATAATAGTGCCCTTGTAAGGAATAACACAACTGACAGGTAACTGATTCCTGAATACAGATTATTCTCTCTCTCTCTCTCTCACACATAACAACAATCAGATTCTTGAGTTGAGAGCAGAATGAGACAGAATTTGTACATTTGTATTGTACGTTAGTTGTCGAGTGTCGTGTGTTCCGTCGACCTTGTTCGGGTATGATCCCTTTATTTTTGTACACGGTCATTACCACAAAATGATAATTATTTATTTTACACATAATTTTTCGTACACCGAAATTAATAATTATTTTTCGTGTACGAAAAATAACATTAAATACGGCATCTCTGATGAAGAGTAAAAAAAAATGCATGGAAAAGGAATATCTTATCTACTGGCTTAGCTGTCAAGTCAATGGATGATTTACATTATGTTGTCATCTGCAGCAGATATTATGAAAATAGGGATTGAATAAATTTGCTGATGATTATTTAGAAATTGGCAATGAAATCATGTGGCCACATACCAGTTCAACTCGAAGATTTATTGTCCGATAGCAGCTTTATTTTAGGAATGAAAATTAATCTTCTCAAACCCTTAACTTGAAGCCAACTAACAGATTTCAAATCACCAGATAGCTTACAAATGAAACTGACAAATCTTAATACCGCCTATTCCAAATCACCAACCAAACTGGTCATTTGAAAGAAATGACATATTTATACTGATTACATTATATTTATATTGATTCTATTTGATTTCTACATATTATTAACCTCCATAAAGGAATACATGTACACTAAATTTTGACTAAGAACCAAAAGATAGGGACTGACTATTTAATGATTAGATGAAGATAATGTGACTTTCCTTTATCTCAAGATAAAAAATTGATGGATTTAGATATTTTCACAAATCAGAGCTAGAGCACTTTATCTGAAGGTCACATTTTTCCCCCAAAACATAAAGCCCTTGGAAAAGGAAATGGTCGGTCCTTGACTTAACTGATATTTTGCTTCAGTAACATCAGTATAATGATGATGGCTATGATGATGATAATAATGATGATGAAAAAATCAAACTGTAATTATGTAGTGTTGATTACTCTTTTGATTCATTGTTCAATACTTTCACAATATTGTGATCATATTTACTCTCTGCTATATTTATTGATGACTTGTACCTCTGTGGGCTACCTGGATGTAACGAGATGACGACTGTTCCTAATTACTTAAGTGTAAAGACTGATGACTTGGAAGTCTGATGTACTACATCATCACAGATCAAGATATTGTTATTCTTGGTCTGTTTTGCATTTGTAAATAGACTAACTAAATAATCTAGAAAATATTAATCACCGAAAAGTTTATATTTCACTACGGAATTGATATTAACATTTGAAACAATATTTGAGGAATTATTCTGATGATTTCTATAATAACTGAGTGTTAATTTGCAAGTGTAATGTAAATAAAGGAATTCAAAACGTACTTTAGTTTCTCTAATAGTTTTTAATTTATTTCTTTTTCTGTGCCCCTATCTTTCCTTCTTGACTGTTCTGAGCATGTTTACAGTCAGGACTCTGTGTTTCAATTGATTAAGTAATGGATCTGTACCTTTTTTATTCGAAAATAAAATCTCTGATGATTTCTTTTTAAAAGCACTGTGTATTCTACTACTGTTTTAAGTTTACTGTCAGTGAAGCAATATCTAAGAATGATTACTACCTTAAGGTCGAATCATTTAAACAAATCTGAATTGCCTCCCTTGACATATAACCTCTGAACTTGATGGTCGGTGAATCTATAATTTGGTAGAAATCTGAGTAATATCATATGTTACTATTAACAAACTATATTTGGTAAAGATACTATGCTATAGATATGGAGGGACTAATAGCTAATTCTACACATTCTGAAAAAGCTGAGACTATACACAGCATTTTAGTAATTCTTCTTCACTACTGCCATCCTCTTCACTACTGCCGTCATTCAAGTTTCTCTCGCTCTTCAATTTTATAATTTTCAGATAATATCAACTATTATAGGTTTAGCATTAGTCAATTTCTAAAATTCTCAAAAAAAATCAGTCTTTCATATTGTTTTGTGAATTGGTTCCAGTGTAATCTCTAACTTCAATTTTTTTGTTCCCCTGTTACACTGCTACTGCACATGTATCATGCTCCAACTTTCAAAGGCAATGATCTTTAAATAAGCTTTTTTCTGGAATTTTGCAGATGAACTGTGCATGAAGAAGGAACATTTCTGTGAACTATGCAAAAGAACTGTGAAAGAACAATGAATGATGGTCTTTCTGGTATGAAAGATTTAAATGTAATGATAAACTGAAATGTTCAAATTTGATCTTTAATTTCACAACCTATTTCTAATTGGAAAATAGTTTGTAGTGTCATCAATGTTACTTAGGTCTTCCAGTTATTACTTCCAATTAGCAATTACTTTTAACTAGCAATTATTTCTAATTTTCAATTACTTCTAAATAGCAATTTGCAGCATTCATGAAATCGACAGAAATTAGCAGTGTGTGACACACACACAAAACTATTTGTGTTATGTTCAAAGTCCGAAAAAAAAATGAAGTTATATGGTGGACAAACACACTAGAGCTATCAGACTAAAACAAACTCGTATGCCATATCCAACAAGTTTTTAAATCTAACTCTGAAAAAAAAAAAGAGTAATGCAGTTTTGTATTAATTAGATCTCTAATCTGTGATGCATCCTAATATTTTACCAAAACAGAATGAATTGAATTTAAAACAAATTTTGATTTATAAAAGTTCTGATTTTAAAATATTGCTGTGTAGATGTCAGGGAAAAGACCCTAAAATTCCCAGGGTGCATTTACAATACAGAACTACAGACTAAACATATGTGGCACATGCCAATTGAATCATGTATGATCACAAAGATATGTAAAAATATATGCATGTATATATTGGTAGTCTAGCTACTGTCGTACATGATTTCTGGTGATTTGTACTACCTAAAATGCACAGATTTATGTATTACAAACTAAAGTTCAAGTCAAAGAGATCATGCTGGAATTCAGTACCGACTATTTCAGTAATGGGTGTAATTTTTTACAATCTGATTACACATATCTTTAAATGGTAATTATCTGATTACACATATCTTTAAATGGTAATTATCTGATTACACATATCTTTAAATGGTAATTATTCACTTTATTTAGTTTCATATACACCTATATTATACGCATGCACTGAGAAATACATATGACAAAATCAATGTTAGGTATGTTGACATTTTTGGAGAAGGTCAACCTAAAGGTGCGATCCAGTACAAAATGAATTTAATGTCATACGCTGTTATGTCACAACAAAAGCTGCTCACATTTAACAAAATTTATAATACCCTGTTATTTGCTGTGACAGACCTTATATCCTCTTTTCTTGACAAAGTTTAATAAACTCCCACAACTGCAGAAGTCAATATTGGTCAAAGATATTTGCCTGCCAGTTTCTGGATGACATTTTAAGGTGCAGAGCATTCAAGAATCAGGATTGAATTGACTAATTGGTTAAATTATATTAGTATTAGATTTTATAACAACAATTAATATTTAATTTAAACAAATGTACCTACATGACCATGAAGACATACACTTTGATCATTTTTAGATATACATTCCTTTCCCAGAATAACATAATTATATAATTCAGAAATATAACTTTCAAAGAATACCGTCATTCAAAACTTATTGTGACAAACAAACTGGGCAACTGGAAACTATTAAAACATTGCAAAAGCAATAAATAAACAAATAAATAAATAAATAATGGACAACAGTCATAACTGACTAGAGGCATGATGAGACAAATACAGACTGCCTTCATCAAAGCTTGTTCTTGTACACATTCCAACCACACAAAAATTAAAGTTTAGATCACTAATACTGCATTACAGCCACACACATAAACAAATACTTGATGCTGTATAAAAGGTTCCATAGACCAGTGTCTCAATGGAATGCCCTCACTGTTACCATATTTGCAAAAAACACAAAATATTAACACAGCATTCTATGGTTCAAGCCTCCAAATTAACTCTATGATATATATATATATATATATATATATATATATATATATATATATATATATATATATATATGTAAATAAATAAATGATTCTGATTGATAAGATAAAAACACCTGTGACTGAATTTTGGCTTAAATTGAGCTTGTGGAGGAGAGGGGTGGGTCACTGATGCAGCGTACATCAGTTGTTAAAACAGTACATGGTGTACTGTAAGTACACCTGTTGAAATGCAGATTTCCCAAGGGAACTTCTGTAGACATAGTAGTAGTAGTACACCTGATGTCATGTAGTTTTCTCTAGGGCACTTCTGTGGACAAAGCAAAGTTAGTACACCTGGTGTCATTAAGATTTCTCTAAGATACTTCTGTGGACAGAGTAGCAGTTGTACACCTGCTGTTATGTAGTTTTCTCTAGGGCACTTCTGTGAACATCTTCCATTGTAATTTCTGGAAAGAGCTTCTCAATTAACAGATCTATCACACAATACCATAAATGTCTGAAACAATAAACATACATATACTTAAAACTTTTGAAACAAAGGGTAAAAAGACTTAGTTTACATATGAGCCATTTTTATTTCAATTTTAATATTTCTGATTTTTGCCACTTTCATCAATGTATTCATGTTCAATGTCAAACATTTAAGCAAGCAAAAAAGTTAAAAGAAAATTCTTTACTGCCAAAGGCATTATCTTGTTATTTACACTCATTCTTCTATTTCTTTATTCAGACCTGTCAACCCTTAAACAAGACGTCAGTAAGGCAGTCAATTTTTTTTCCACCAGTTTTCAGAAAGGAGTAAAACAATATAATCTACTTATATTGTCAAGTTGGAAAACATGCATTTAAAAAGTTCAGAAGTATGACTCAAATCTAATGCAGAGATGGTAAACATTATGTTTGTAAAGTACACTTAGCCTTTAATTGCCTCCAGTATAGAATCACAAACTGCCATTCCAAACATTATGACATTCAATGGTTTCTTACAACCTCTCAACATCATATAATCCATGGCTTTCATTACCATTTTCACATCTCTCCCACCATGCGACATTCTAAAATCAACACATGATGTCCAATAAACATAACTGATGCCCTTCCTTCTTTTTTCCCCCAAGGATCTGAATATTTCTTGTTATTCTTCTGTACTGACTAGTAACACTTTTCAACCTGAACTTGTATGACTTGATGGATGCCATTGTTAGAAAACTCTATTAGCAACAGCTTGATCATGCAGATGTTGTTGTTGTTGTTGTTGTTGTTGTTGTAGGGCTTAACGCCATTTTTCAGCACAAGATAGGCTATACATGGCGGCCAGTATTAATGGTGGAGGAAGAAAGCAGGAAATCCCCGGAAAGAACCACCAACCCACGAGAAGCTACTGGCAAGTTTTCTCACATATCCACATTCGCCAAATCCAAGACTCGAACCCACACAGACAGAGGTGAGATGGCAGTGATCCGTAACGGAGAGCACTTCAGACCACTCGGCCACTCGGGGCCCCACACAGATGTTAACATTAGCAGGTGTTTTACATGATAAATATATTTATAGTTTATAGCAAAGTTAGTCTGGTTCCCTGACCAACTTCCACATGGATCTGAATCAAACACAAACAAGCCAGTATCCAGATTTTACCATAACAATTGTATACAATTCTGTATATTTTACTTTTACTCTGTAAGTTAATATTTTAAGGGTCAATTCCATAAGACTTACTCGGTCACTTTATACATTTATCCTTTTTCCTAAAATATATACTAAGACCTGTCTCCTTCATCCCATCACAACTTCTGTATATCTTTCCCTATGTTCTGAATTTTTCTAGGGTGTATCAAACAGCATTATTCCCACATAATGATCAAACTGCCTTACCTGCTCCACCCGATCATGATCCAAAAGCAAGAATAGCCACTGAATCATGAAAAGTAGGTCACATTTACCTGCTTTTGAGAGGTTGCAAATACTTGTCCTTCAAATAAATACAACTATGTTTGATTACTGTACAAGCTAAATGAAGTCTGAAAAGTCACTGTGACCTATAAATTTTGGCTTAAAACACCTAATACTCTCGGTGAGTGCAACAGTTTCAGAGAAATGTGACTCAACATGAATGTTTAACAATGATGTCTTCAAAGAAAAAAACAACATTTATAGCAACAATGCTGTCAAGAAAGCATTCCCCATCTCCAACCTAAGCTTTGCAGTCAAGGCAAAATAAAAAATTAAACGATGTATAAAGAACATATCAAGTTAACTGAACTCATTAAATCCGATGCAATTCTGTTTGCTTGAGCAAATGCAATAGCTAGAATCAGAATCTATTTTCCAAATTTTAAAACTAGACTCGATTATTCTACTGGACTCTAAGAAATGTGGTGGCTCAAAGGTTAGAGTCCTGGATTCATGACAGAATGGCGAGAGTTCAACACCTACCATCAGACCAGCCACTGTCTGATACAGCTGTACTGTTGTGTATCCTTGGACAATACACTTAACTTTCATTGCCTTGACATTAAATAATCAAACTGTTGCTGTGCTGTAAAACACAAAACCAAACCAATGTATTGGAATCTGGCTGTTATGTTATTTGAACATTTTAAATACATACCTGTTGAGAGTTTTGTGAGTCAGGCATTCTAGTGTTTCTTCAATAGCCATCTCAAAGTCATCCACTCCTATCAGTTTTACCAGTGCTCCTGTTAAAAAATGTATAGGATATTAACTTATCTTCCAAATTACCAAAAAATACATACTATAAGTGTTGGTGTGAAGGTGCTTTCAAAGTTTCAGGTCAAACCAACATGAAAGGTAGATCTTAATGACCAAGTTTATTTGTGTAACATTAACCCCAAATGCACCCTGATACCATTCTTATGAGCGTAATTTGTCAGTGACGTTAGACCCATAGGCAAACAAGTAGGTCACACTGGCTAAACTAATTGGTACATAAACCTTGTTTACCTCCAGAAGCTCAACTATATAAATCCCATTCTCACAGAGTGAACAAGTCTATTAAAGCCCTTTCAACATATTGAGGGGAATGGGGTTGTAAGGAATTCTTTGTAAATTTATTCCAGCAAGATTTCCTTTCAAATTAATTTTTCATCAACCACTGTGGATGAACATCATGACAACACAAATGCATGTATCCAATCAGAGTGACAGTTACATAGAGAACTAATATACTCGGTCTACCCAGTTATATATATACAGACTATCATAAAAGGGACAAACAATTGGATAACCTCTGTTAATTCTCATCATAACACTGTCCATGGGACCATGCAGCATGCTGCATTATAGTGAGACTGTCTTGTACAATGACTCCTCATTTTACAAATGTTCAATTAATGAATTTTTGTGTTAATGCATTTGAAAAATTATTACCTTTTTTTCATTAAGCATAATGAATTTTTGTTGCAATGAAAGCACACCAAACCAGTTGTGCATAAATTGCCCTCCTTGCCCACCATTGCTAGTGTATCCAGTGGCCATCTTTGTACATGTACTCTATTGTTTGCTGTGCACACTATACCAGTGAATCATCACTCAACAAGATTGAATAGCACTGCCACATTTTCTTTCTTCATTTTTGTTCTATTTTCATTGCTGCCAACCCCAGAGTACAAAATCTTGTCTTACTTTGACATAAACACTAATTTTCAGGAGCAAATACTGATTTTTAAAACTTTAATGCATATGTGACTATTTACAACATCTACAATCATTAATAAAGTAGGACAATAAGTTACTAAATTATTTAATGCGTGTGTGCGTGTGATTTGGATTTTTAATGTAGCTTTAAAAAAATTTCAGTCATACCGCTATGATGTCTGCAGTCAGTGGCAGTGTAAAGTGATGTCTAGCACTTGGGCATCATGCTGCAGACATGTAGCATCATGTCCCACCCAGCCACATTATCCTGATACCAGGCTTACCAGTCCTAACACTAGCCTCTTAATACTGAGCACCTAGTGAGGCAGCTATTAGTAACCACTAGGACACCAGAGTGGTAATTATTTAATGTCAAAGATGCATGTGTTGCACTCTTGCACCTGCTGAACGTTCACCCTGTTCCATTCAGATGGTGCAAGAGTGCAACACACTCACACTCAAGACACAGGCTGCTTATAGAAGCCTTTTCCAAACGTTGTTTTTCAACTACTATTGATTCCAACGTACCATCTTTAATTGATGATCTGAATTAATTCTAAGATTTTTTTATTTTACTGTACAGTTTTCGTTCTAGCACATGAGTAATCCTTTTTGATTTTACTGTCTGGAAAAAGTGTGTGAAATAAATTGCCAACAACACTAGCAAATGAAGGAGGAAGGTACATTTCTAAAAGAAATTTAGTAAAACAAACTTCCGATCTAATTACATCAAGTATCTCTCAGATATTTATAAATGTTGTAAATTCAGGCTGTGCTGCTGATGATGAAGAAGTAAGCTGATGTTTATTACCTTTTTCATGCTGTTTTATGCCATGGGCACCTCCATGCCCAATAGCAAAATCACAATTACACAATTTTCAAAATGCAAAGTTTTCTCTTTGCTAGTGGTTTCACAGATCTAAACATGGCCATTTAATTGTCCTTCCAGTTCTGTTTTCTTTTCTTTGCTGGAGAAAATTCTGAATCTTCTGCTTTCCTTTTCAACATGACTAGAAGTTGAATATTATGAAGATGAGATACAGTGATAGCTGCAGCTGCTTTGCACAATCCAATATGGTGGTTATAGACAGGCATTGTAGCCTTATTTTGAATTAACCAATCACTATATTTCCTCTCAGAATGGAACCGTGTGCCCATTCTAAACGGAAAATTGCAAGGAAAGTTTTATTTTTTTTTTACAAAAGCTGATTTTTAACAAGAAAAACATACACCCATATTCAGGTATAAAATATGGGACAAATATGGGGAAAGTGGGACACTTGGCATCTATGTATTTTTCTTTATACTGTATGATTTAAATAGTACTGTTCATTTCAAATTAGTTAGTGTTTATCAAAGAAACAATTACATATATACATGCTATACATTTACCTTGCTTTACTATGATTTATATAATGTATTTATTATCATAGGACACCTATCTCTTCTGAATGCCTTTAAATTAATGGGAAATTCATTTTCATTTCTGCGTGGGTTCGAGTCTAAGATTCGGCGAATGTGGATATGTGAGAAAGCTTGCCAGTAGCTTCTCGTGGGTCGGTGGTTCTTTCCGTGGATTTCCCGGTTTCTTCCTCCACCATTAATACTGGCCGCCATGTATAGCCTATCGTGTGCTGAAAAATGGCGTTAAGCCCCACAACAACAACAACAACAACAACAACATTTTCATTTTAACAAACTTTTGCTTACCAAATGATTTTCAAGGAACATATCCCATTCATAAAATGAGGAGCCAGTGTAAATGAAGTACATGTTATACAGATTTCCATCATTTTAACACTTGGGCCATACAGTATAGTGTTCTACAGTGAGAGTGCCTTATAATGAAATACATATACAGTACTCCCTCATTATAACACTGTCCATAGGGGCCATACAGTACAATACTGCCTTATAGTGCAACTGCCTTATACATTAAGTACATGATATACAGTACTCCCTCATTTTAAAACTGTCCATGGGGGCCACACAGTATACTGCCTTATATATTAAGTACGATATACAGTACTCCCTCATTATAACACTGTTCATGGGGGCCATACAGTATACTGCCTTTTATATTAAGTACATGATATACAGTACTCCCTCATTATAACACTGTCCATAGGGGCCATACAGTATACAGCCTTATATATTAAGTTCATGATATACAGTACTCCCTCATTATAACACTGACCATGGGAGCCACACAGTATAATGCCTTATAGTAATACATGAAGTGCATAATACACATAATTCTGCTATGAAATAATAAAATGGGATACACAACATTATCACAGAAACATGGTACTATAATGAGGGAGTACTATATTACAAACAACCACAACCTGAAAGTGTTGTAATAGAAAATGTGCTGCTTTGATCAATTATACTTTACCAGATAATTCATCGATTAATAATATTTAGACTGTTTTAAATATGTGAGCACCACAGTTAATTTTCTTTATCCTCCAAAAACTTGGAATTTTAAGTGCAATTCTTGATTGTGAAAATGGATATATTCAGAAAGAAACATTATTAAAATTTTTACTTATAAAAGCAGATGAAACCCAGTCTCATAGTAAACATTGAATCACAACAATACAAGTCCCATGAAATTATATTTACCTGGCAATTATTTATGTAATGGTACCAATCACCTCTTGCCGAAAGAAGCAAATGAAGAGGTTGTGAGTGGCAGCAGAAAACTACACTGCTGAACATTGACTTATAAATTAACCATGAAAACAAAATTAAAACAGGATAACTAGAAAAGGTTGTGACAAAACTGCAACAAAATGGAGGGGAGGGGTGCACTCTCAGCATCATACCAACAATACCACAACCAAGCAATTTCATTCACAGCTACTGAAATACCAGACATAACAATTTCATTCTTAACTACTGTAAACATCAAAGAATATATGCAATTATCGAATTCCTTCACACAAGAGAAAGAAAGATAGTAGTGATATAAGAGTACTATTGACCCCAGAGGACATGTAAATCCATTCTCATATTTCTACAATAAAAAACACTCCCTTGTTTTAGTGCAAAATGATAACTCACATTCCATGTACAACATGGAGGCAGATGTTGACACAATTTTTTTCTAATAGAAATGCTCAAAAATACATTCCTATCTGCTTAACATAAAAAAAAAAAATACTAAGGGAATGTGACCATTAGCGAGTCAGAAAAGCAGCCACACCCCCAGTTATCTACCTGGCACAACTGACTATACAAAAAAAAATTAAATTCTGACACATGAATTAAATGTTATGCTTCTTAAGGACTGTTTGCCCCATTTTAATAACCAATTCCCCCATTTCAATAACAAATTGCATCATTTTAATAACTGATTGCCCCATTTCAATAACTAATTTGGACCTGAAATTGCTCAATACTATTGTCCATTCTTTCATGATTTTCTACAATTTTATTAACACTGTGTTCTGTGTGATATGTTTTACATACTACTTGACAAAATGTCTCAACACCTGATGAAATATCTCCATACTTGACAAAATATCTCCATGGCAAAAATATCTCCATGGCTCACACATATCTCCATCTTTACACAATATCTCCATAGCTCACACGTATCTCCATACTTTACACAATATCTCAATGGCTCACACATATCTCCATCTTTACACAATATCTCCATAGCTCACACATATCTCCATACTTTACACAATATCTCAATGGCTCACACATATCTCCATCTTTACACAATATCTCCATAGCTCACACATATCTCCATACTTTACACAATATCTCCATAGCTCACACATATCTCCATACTTTACACAATATCTCCATAGCTCACACATATCTCCATACTTTACACAATATCTCCATAGCTCACACATATCTCCATACTTTACACAATACCTCCATAGCTTACACATATCTCCATCTTTACACAATATCTCCATAGCTCACACATATCTCCATGCTTTACACAATATCTCCATAGCTCACACATATCTCCATCTTTACAATATATCTCCATACTTATTACAATCTCTCCATTATAAATATGATTACAAAGGAGATGGAGGCCATCAATTTCTTCTGAAGTTTACCTGGAAAGAAATTAATGAGACAGTTCACTGCCTGACATTTGATTCTCTCCTCCTGTTGAGGAGTGAGTTTTAGACGTGGTTCCAACACAAATTCCCCCTCAGGCCAAAATGTTTTCTGAAGTGTTGTTAAGTAGAATAGAACCATCTCTGAGGAAATAAGGAAGTCCACTTTTCCTTCCAGCCACCTAAACAACAGAACAAGGAAATTCTTACAATAAAGATCTTTGTTCCTGATAAAAGATGATAGAAAACAGAACTATACTTGACTCAAGTTATTTAACCAAATAAGTATCGTCTCCAAACCACTATTTACACCACCACCCACCTTCCCACAATCCCTACCATCCATTCAGTGTTCCTAAAGGGATGGATCAAGTCCGAAATATCCTTATGAGCAGTTATGTCTCATGGCTTTCCAAAAAGAATTTTGACTATTCTGGCATTTCTGTAATGGTGGATTTCAAACTTTTAAGGGGGATGGGAGGCTGATTTTGTTTCAGAACAGTATTATGAACAGACCCCTTACCATGTGTGTCAAGAATAAATTTTAATGAAGTTTATGAAGATGTTTATCCTCACTGGCAGCAGCCATCTGGTGCTATGCCAATGTGACCAAGTTATATGCCTTAGAACTGGATGTAACAATACATTACCACCCCAAATTACATGTTCACCATTGTATAACCTTTCCAAATGCAGTTGGTATAATGCTTTTAATAATAACAGAGCTAAATAAAGTGTCTCAAATAACTATAGAGCCAAATAAAGGGTCTCAACAGAGCTAAATAAAGTGTCTCAATAATGACAGAATCAAAAAAGTGTTTCAGTAACAACAAAGCCAAATAAAGTGTCTTAATAACAACAGAGCCAGATAAAGTGCCTCAGTGACTATAGTGCCAAATAGAGTGTCTCAGTGATTATAGAGCCAAATGAAGTGTCTCACTGCTCTGTTTTAAATGCCACGTCATAAGCATTTTATTTTGGGCAAGTTAATAATAATGAAGATTACAGGCATTGTTAGGTTCATGACAGACTGCATATGATCTGTTTGGTCTATTCAATATTACTGATGATTTTAGGTTTTGAAACACTCATGGCAAATCACATATAATTAAATTTGGGCTAGTTAATATTAATGAAGGTTACAAGTTTTGCTCTGCTCTAGGCAAATCACAAGTGCATGAGTTTTTTTTACCTCACTCATTTTAAAGGAAGGATTCCTGAAATTTAGTGGGGATTTAGGACAGATTTCAAGAGGTTATCAAAAGATTCAGGTCGATTATTTATGTAATTTAGGATTTTGGGGTTCAATTACAAGTGTGGTCCTGCATTCCCAGATATCATATATGAATCTTATTCATATAAAATTAAGAATTCCATCCAGAAACAAAATGGAAGTAAAATGTTTAGTTAAACATGTGGGAATTTAAAAATAAGACAAAAAATTTTACAAGCATATTTAAAAGTCATCTCGATACAAAATTCATAGTTTTTGTGCAGAACCCACCTGTCTTCCATCAGTGACATTAACCTATGACCTTTTGACCCCAAAATAATAGGCTTCATCTTTACTCTAAGTGAAAGACAGCCACATTGGTCAGGGCCACTTTTATTTTTGTCACAATGACCTTGGCATTTTACTTTATCATCTCAGAGTTGATAGGCTTATTCCCTACCAAGTTAATTACAAAGTTTGGCCCTGGTAAGTGATGTAGAAAAAAAATTTAATGTGCAAAAACCATTTTTCTTCCTTTAGTCACAGTGACCTTGACCTTTAATGACTGAACCCCAAAATCAAATCTTCCTTTCTTAACTCAAGAGCAAACCCTCTACAAAGTCTGCTAACTGTACATGATAGGAAACTTATATTTCAGAAACAAAAAAGAACAGATATACAGATGGCTAAATGGGCATTATACATTAACACACTTCACCTTATGGTGAGATGAAAGGTTATAAAAAGCAATTCTGAACATATTAACATACTGGACAATTACAATGACTGTAAGATAAAACCAAATTTTCATTTCTGGGATAGAAATACTTTTCTAAAATAAAATCCTGAAGAATTAGTTCATGGATGCAATGTCATCAATAAGCTGACTACTTCTAAAGACCTAATGAGATAATTCCATAACGAACTTCATGGTACTTGATTTCTTTTAGAGCATTGAGAATGAGACCTCTGACACTTGTATTGTTTTCTCACTATATGACCATTACAAATTCATATTGTTTTAATCTGTGTATCTTTTATTTTGTTTTCAAGTAACATTTTGTTGTTTTGATGTTTGATGTTGATGCTGATGTTCAACACTAATGTTGATGTTTGATGATTGATGTTCATGTTAATGCTTGATATTGATATTTGATGTTGATGTTAATGACTGATGTTAATGTTAATATTGATGTTTGATGTTGACATTTGATGTTGATGTTAATGACTGATGTTAATGTTAATATTGATGTTTGATGTAGATGTTCAATGTTGACATTTGATGTTGATGTTAATGATTGATGTTAATGTTAATACTGATGTTTGATGTTGATGTTCGATACTAATGTTGATTTTTGATGATTGATGTTTGATATTGATGTCTGATGCTGACATTTGATGTTGATGTTTGATGATGTTGATATTTGATGTTGATGTTCATGTTTGAAGTTAATGTTGATGTCGGATGCTGATATTTGATGTTGTTTTATGATGTTGATGTTTGATGCTTGATGTTGATGTTTGATGTTGATGTTAATGTTTGATATTGATGCTGATGCTTGATCTTGATGTCTGAAGTTGACATTTTGTTATTGATGTTGATATCTGATGTTGATGTTTTGATGTTAATGTTTGAAGTCTGATGTTGATGTCTGATGTTAATGTTGATCCCTGATGTTTGCTGTTGTTGTCTGATGTTGATGTAGATGTATGATGTTGATGTTTGATACTGATGTTTGATATTGCTGTTTTATATTGATATTGATGTTTGATGTTGATGTTTGATGATGTTTGATGTTGGTGTTGATGTCTGATACTGATGTTTGATGTTGATGTTTGATACTGATGTTTGATGTTTGATATTGATATTGATGTCTGATGTTGATGTTTGATGTTGATGTCTGATACAGATGTTTGATGTTGATGTTTGATATTGATGTATGATATTGATATTGGATGTTGAAATTGATGTGTGATGTTGATGTTTGCTGTTGATACTGATGTTGATATTGGATGTTGATGCTGATGTTTGATACTGATGTTTGATATTGACATTTATGTTGGATGTTGATGCTTGATGTTGATGTAGATGTTTGATGTTGATATTTGATACTGATGTTTGATATTAATGTTGATATTTGATGTTGATGTTTGACACTGATGTTAGATATTGATATTGATGTTTGCTTTTGATGTTAATGTTGATGTTTGATACTGATGTTTGATATTGATATTAATGTTGGATGTTGATGTTGACATTTGATGTTAATGTTGATGTTGACATTTGATGTTTGATGCTGTTGTCTGATGTCGATATTTGATGTAGATGTTTGATGTTGAGCTTGATGTTTGATGTTGATGTTTGATACTTCATGTCTGATGTGATATTTGATTATGATGTTGATGTAGATGTTTGATGTTGATGCTTGATGTTTACATGCTGATGTTTGATATTTGATATTGATGATGATACAGATATTTGATGTTGATAACATTAAATACCAACATACATGTACAAGTCTCAGAGGTACATAAATTAGTGAATATAACACATGTCCAAGTATAACATGCACTTACGTATTACCTGCAGTTTTTCTAATGTGTGATAAAAATAGATTATCTGTGGACATATAAAACCTGCAGATTTTTGTAAAGAATAAAAAACAACCAATGTCAGTGATGGCTTCTCTTCATTATAAACATACTATAAAATACTAGGGTATGGTTAATCCTCCTGTTTACCACAGAACCACAGCAGAGCTGTTTCAACCAAACTGGATGAATTCATAATTAGTTTCATCACCTTAAGCCCTCTCAAACATCCATAAAGATGCCACATGCTCTGTTTCTTAACTGCAGGACCAAAGCCATGCCTACCGGTATTTTAAAATCAATGAAATAGTCACCTACCCATAAATAATTGCCAGATAGTATTAACTACACACGTTCCAAGTTTACAATAAACAATAATAACACTGGCTACTATATGCAATGGATTCCAAAAATGTGAAAGTCTTCCGGATGTTGACTCATCTACAGAAGCTCTGAATCCAACTACAACAATGACAGTGAATCAGACATATCAATGGCAGTTTAAGATTTTAGTACACATAACACCATTGCTGCTCTTCGTAAATTAGTAAGTTATTAAAGTGAGGATGCTGATTTTATTATGCTGATCTTGCCTTTTTGTTATTATATCATCTTCACACTTTGAAAAAATAGCTGAAATGTGAAACATAACTATATAATCAAAATTATATTTGTTTACTATTTCAAACTTGGTGCATTGTTTGAAATAGGAAACAAGTCTCTTAAAATATTACTCCAACATTGTAATACAAGCAAAAAATCAAATTGTATAAACATGCGGACATATATACCCCACGGGGGTGGATGGGTGGTGCATGGTAGGGAAAAATTTGTTATATTCACTAATTTACAGTAAGTAAAAGCTGCATGTATTTATCTGATGCTTTTCTGAGAACTGTTCCAATCTTTATGGTGTCATTAAAAACACCATAACCATATATCATACTGTACATTAATAAACAAGCAAATGAACAATGTAATTTAAAGCCTATGTCAGGATCATCCTCACAGCATTAATGTAACACACATGTTAGCTGCCATATATCTGAGGAAAAGTCCTTTCATATCATGCATACAAGGATTTTTTCTAGCATTTTCAAAATGGGGACCTGGGTCCATGAAATTGGGCATTTTTTACACAACAGCAAACTTGGAAATTTCATGAAGCAGTTTAAATAAAGTGCATTTTGTAGGCAAACTATATCTAATTCAGATATTTTGTATACTCAAGTTTAGGAAAATGGACAGTTTCTGACACTGGTAATGGGGCCAAATTTCAGCCCCAAAACAGGCTCAGAAAAATCTGGGATATATTTACTCAAAAACTGATGTATAAATGTCTTACTAGTGTTCATGTGATGTATGGTATGAAATAGTTTCCAAGGCATTGATAATAGTGTTTATGTGATGTAAGGTATGAAATGTATTCTACATTGTCAATAATAGGAAGTTGTTATGTGATGTATGGTATGAAATGTATTCCAGTGTCAATAATAACCAGTGCTTATGTCATATATGGTATGAAATGTATTCTACAGTGTCAATAATAGGAAGTTGTTATGTGATGTATGGTATGAAATGTATTCTACAGTGTCAATAATCGCCAGTGTTTATGTGATGTATGGCATGAAATGTATTCTACAGTGTCAATAATCGCCAGTGTTTATGTGATGTAAGGTACTAAGTAATAGCCAGTCTTTGTGTGATGTAAGGTACTAGATATATTCCACAGTCTCTGTAATAGCTAGTCTTTGTGTGATGTAAGGTACTAAATATATTCCACAGTTTCAGTAATAGCCAGTCGTTGTGTGATGTAAGGTACTAAATATATTCCACAGTGTCAGTAATAGCCAGTCGTTGTGTGATGTAAGGTACTAGATATATTTCACAGTGTCTGCAATAGCCAGTCTTTGTGTGATGTAAGGTACTAGATATATTCCACAGTCTCAGTAATAGCCAGTCTTTGTGTGATGTAAGGTACTAAATATGTTCCACAATGTCAGTAATAGCCAGTCTTTGTGTGATGTAAGGTACTAAGTATATTCCCCAGTGTCAGTAATAGTCAGTCTTTGTGCGATGTAAGGTACTAAATATATTCCACAGTGTCAGTAATAGCCAGTCTTTGTGTGATGTAAGGTACTAAATATATTCCAGTGTCAGTAATAGCCATTCTTTGTGTGATGTAAGGTGCTAGATATATTCCGGTGTCAGTAATAGCCAGTCTTTGTGATGTAAGGTACTAAATATATTCCACAGTGTCAATAATAGCCATTCTTTGTGTGATGTATGGTACTAGATATATTCCAGTGTCAGTAATAGCCAGTCTGTGAGTGATGTAAGGTACTAAATATATTCCACAGTGTCAGTAACAGCCAGTCTTTGTGTGATGTAAGGTACTAAATATATTTCCCAGTGTCAGTAATAGTCAGTCTTTGTGCGATGTAAGGTACTAAATATATTCCACAGTGTCAGTAATAGTCAGTCTTTGTGCGATGTAAGGTACTAAATATATTCCACAGTGTCAGTAATAGTCAGTCTTTGTGCGATGTAAGGTACTAAATATATTCCACAGTGTCAGTAATAGTCAGTCTTTGTGCGATGTAAGGTACTAAATATATTCCACAGTGTCAGTAATAGTCAGTCTTTGTGCGATGTAAGGTACTAAATATATTCCGGTGTCAGTAATAGTCAGTCTTTGTGCGATGTAAGGTACTAAATATATTCTGGTGTCAGTAATAGCCAGTCTTTGTGTGATGTAAGGTACTAAATATATTCCACAGTGTCAGTAACAGCCATTCTTTGTGTGATGTATGGTACTAGATATATTCCAGTGTCAGTAATAGCCAGTCTGTGAGTGATGTAAGGTACTAAATATATTCCACAGTTTCAGTAACAGCCAGTCTTTGTGTGATGTAACGTACTAGATATATTCGCATGTCAGTAATAGCCAGTCTTTGTGTGATGTAAGGTACTAAATATATTCCAGTGTCAGTAATAGCCAGTTGTTGTGTGATGTAAGGTACTAGATATATTCCACAGTGTCAGTAATAGCCAGTTGTTGTGTGATGTAAGGTGCTAGATATATTCCACAGTGTCAGTAATAGCCAGTCTTTGTGTGATGTAAGGTACTAGATATATTCCACAGTGTCAGTAATAGCCAGTCTTTGTGTGATGTAAGGTACTAAATATATTCCAGTGTCAGTAATAACCAGTGTTTATGTGATGTAACATATTACACATACTTCATATGATCAATAATTGCTTGTGTTCATGTGAATTGCAGTATTCAATATATTCTAAAGAGGAAATAATAGCTACACAAAAAACATGTACCTGTTTAATGCTTTTCCCAAAACAAGTCTTGCTGCTGTTTGCACTCTCTCCCTGCAGACCCAGTTGTCATGGTTACTGAGAATCTCAACAAGAATGTCAAGGACATGGGTTGCTAAAGGCAACTCTGCTTCACTCTTCTTCGTTTCTACAAGCAATCAGTCTTCGTTATAAGTATAATTTAATTTAGCCCATACATTTCTGAAGATTACATGGATTCACTTTGTCCTTTCAACCCACCTATTTACCCATCCCTCCATTGCTCACATGCACTGTCACTCTTACATGAATTGACCTATAGTAAAGACCAAACCTGCAGTGTGGTTGCAATCTGCAATGAAAGTGTGCAGCACACTTTATAACTAGGTTGATATGACTTAAGTTTTGGATTCATTCAACATTATTTAAAATCATCTCAGCATTCCAATTCCAATACTCTTTCAGTTACATGTCTCACCACCAAGGTTTGCTATGGGTGTATGTTATTATGAACACTACAATGCACCAAACCACAGACAGTGTGACCTACTTTCCAGGTTTTAGTTATAGTTAGATCATATTAAGAGAAATTTTAGGTGGTTAAGAATGGGCATAGCAATTGATAGACAGCCCCTTCTTAGCCCCTAAAGTTTGTCTTAATATGAACTGACTTAGATGATAACCTAATTTTTTTCAAGTGCTGTTGATAAGGTTGATGCTGATGATTTCAAGAGCTCTTTAACAACCATGACAACATTATTTTACAACATTTGCCCACACTGTCTTTGCCAATGTGACAGCATGGCAGACAACCTGGGTTTGTCTGTTTATTCAACCTCAGCAATGTAGATTTTCTCAGCAACGATTCTGATTTATGAAATATTCCAAATCTGACACAGGTTATGAATATCCCAACACAAAAGTCAGAATCTGAGAACGTTGGACAAAGTCAAAGGGCAACAGGAGAAAGGAATTCCCAAGAAAATGCACCAAATGAAAAAGTGGGCTCTTTATCTGTGGGGAAAAGATGGGCTAAATATAGGAATTCTTTGTCACAAACACTTCTTGAGTGTGGAATTTTAATTCAAGAGGATTTATCTCCAGTGCAGTTAAGAAACTTATGCTTGTTAAAAGTGAAAAAATAATCACTATTTTTAATGTATAATTCTGATAACACAGTGCATAAACTGAGTTTAAATCATTGCTTTTTTTTCTATTCAATATCTCTCTCCCTCCCTCCTTCCCTCCCTCTCTCTCTCTCTCTCTGATAAATGTGTATTAGTCTGTTAACCCCTGACCTAGATCTCACTCACACCTCATTACAATGAGCTATGCTTTTAGCCTGTACTCACTCACACCTCATTACAATAAGCTGTGCTTTTGGCATGTACTCACTCACACCTCATTATAATGAGCTGTGCTTTTAGCCTGTACTCACACCTCATTACAATGAGCTGTGCTTTTAGCATGTACTCACTCACACCTCATTACAATGAGCTGTGCTTTTAGCATGTACTCACTCACACCTCATTACAATGGGCTGTGCTTTTAGCATGTACTCACTCACACCTCATTACAATGAGCTGTGCTTTTAGCCTGTAGCTAATATTAGAATGTCATGTTACCAGCAAAGCTGATAGCCAATAGGCTGTTAGATTCACTTAAGAGTTTTAACTATCAAGTATGGTACTTAATCAAATAAATGAAGATGACTGGTTGAAAAATTAGGTTATGTTCTAATTAAAATAATTGCTGAAACATATTGTATCATGACACACATAGCAATACACAGCTTAAGTATGCAATGCAATCCACAGGTCATGTCTGCAATACAAAACCCAGATCATGTCTTCAATACAATACACAGGTCATGTCTGAAATACAATACCCAGATCATGTCTGCAATAAAATACACAGATCATGTCTGCAATACAATACACAGGTCATGTCTGCAATACAATACACCAGTCAAGTCTAAAACACAATGCACATGTCATGTCTGCAATACAATACACAGGTCATGTCTTCAATACAATACCCAGATCACATCTGCAATACAATACCCAGATCATTTATGCAATACAATACCCAGATCATGTCTGCAATACAACACCCAGATCATGTCTGCAATACAATACGCAGGTCATGTCTTCAATGCAATACACAGATCATGTCTGCAATACAATACACAGGTCATGTCTGCAATACAATACCCAGATCATGTCTGCAATACAATACTGCAATACAATACACAGATCATATCTGCAATACTATACCCAGATAATGTCTGCAATACAATACCCAGATCATGTCTGCAATACAATACCCAGGTCATGTCTGCAATACAATGCACAGGTCATGTCTGCAATACAATACCCAGATCATGTCAGCAATAGAATACACATGTCATGTCTGCAATACAATACACATGTCATGTCTGTCTGCAATACAATAGAGATCATGTCTGCAATACAATACCCAGATCATGTCTGCAATACAATACCCAGATCACGTCTGCAGTAAAATACACAGCTCATGTCTTTAATACAATACACAGGTCATATCTGCCATACAATACACAGATCATGTCTGCAATACAATATACAGGTCATGTCTTTAATACAATACACAGGTCATGTCTGCAATACAATGACAGAACATGTCTGCAATACACAGCTCATGGCTGCAATTATTAATCAATGACTCTAACATAAATGGGGTTTCAGAAATTAAGAAACCAAATTTTTTACTCTTATTACAATAATTATCTAAATAAGGATGCTCCTGGACATGATAAATATCTTTATTTCATTTTCAAATACAATTACTGAATTGAATTGAATTGAATGAAATCAAACAAAATAAAATTGCTCAAAGAAACTTGTCAATGGGAAAGTGAAATACTAAGTTGTGGGTTTTTTTTACACCTTTCTTTTGCATGAAAACAAAAACATAGTTGGTGACAAAAAAAATCACACTGTCCAAGGCTGTAAAATCAGGATAGTCTGATGCCATTGGACCAGTTAGATGTCTTTTGGTATGACTTCAGTACCTCTCAAGTGATTTTCCTCCCCCAAAAATGAAAAGTTTCAATTTCTAATGTACCATTTTTTCCCCGATCATCATATGTTCAACAGTACCATGCCATTATCAGCGAGTAGTCCAGAGCCGACTTTTAGTATATGCCTCTACTGATTGTGTTCAACAGTACCATGCCATTATCAGCGAGTAGTCCAGAGCCGACTTTTAGTATATGACTCTACTGTCTGTGTTCAACAGTACCATGCCATTATCAGCGAGTAGTCCAGAGCCGACTTTTAGTATATGACTCTACTGACTGTGTTCAACAGTACCATGCCATTATCAGCGAGTAGTCCAGAGCCGACTTTTAGTATATGACTCTACTGACTGTGTTCAACAGTACCATGCCATTATCAGCGAGTAGTCCAGAGCCGACTTTTAGTATATGACTCTACTGATTGTGCTGAATGTAGTCTGATTGTAAAAGATCAATGAAAGACACAATGAAGGGATATATAAATTAGGAATGGAGTAAAATGAATGTACCGTCATAGCATAAGATCACTCAATAATTAGTGATGTGTGTTCAAAGTCAGAGTATAGGGTCACTCAATAACTAGCGATGTGTGTTTCCTCACGAGTTTTTGTAAAATTTCTGTTCTAAATATAGATTAAATACTTTACAATGCTTGCTACTGGGCAAACTGTAACAACTGGATATAGTTCTATTAAACATTGCGAATGGCAATACAGGACCATTATTGGCATCAATTACCACTGTTGATATCGCAACTAGCACTTAATGAGATAAAAGTTATTTTATTCCTGATTTAGACCGATTGAGAATTCAGGGATTCATGATGTTTTTTGCATGTGGCATTAATCCATGAATTGCTGTCATGAATCATAAATTCATGCCAAAATCATGAGGGCTGGCAGGTCTCCATGTATGAGAAAAATGTATTTTTCCCTACTTTTCTTTTTGGTATATTTTAGATGCATTTTTTAAGGCCCATGGTTCAAAGTAGTAGAAGACTCCAAAATGATTTTTTTTCTCTCTCTGTCTTTGTGTCTAAATATATGAAAAGCTATTCTGATATCTGGGCATTTTTTTATTTATTAGTCTATTATTAATAATTCAAACTCCAGAAGGAATGTAAACTGCTGTAACAGTTCCCCATAATGTCATGAATGTAGAAAATTACATTCAGATTAGCCGCAGTAGAAAGTGAAACAAATAACTCAGTTTTATTTTAGAAGATCTAATGTTGAAGACAGTTATGAAGAAAAACACTGAAGTGAAAAAAATTAATATGAGTTACTTTTCCAAACTCATGTACCCAGGACAAGTTGCTGAAAAAGTACCTGTTTAGCCCTTGTGTCTTTTTATTGTTTCTAACTCACCTGATTCTAAGATGCCAGATCCATAGGTGGTACCTTTAGGATCTGTAATTTCTTTTATATCTGTACTAGTGCAACTCTTTTCTAGAGTTATGTCTCCATCCTGGCTGGCTACCATGGACTTCTTCTGATCCTTCGGCTGGGTGAACCTTTCCAGAATATGTTCCATCGATAAATGGTCTGACTGGATCTGCAAGCAGGAAATTATGTGCTTTGCATTCATTTATCTTTTGACATTTCCAGCCAATAAATTGTTTTTGTGTGCATATTATTTGCACAAAGAACATTATTACAAAAGCAAAACTGCAGTTTTGAAACTTTTCTTTGCAAAATGCCATATTCCCATCTGAAAAATCTAATATTGAACATGCAGTGTTAATAATTTTATACCTCTTGCCCAGATGATAATATACATTAAATGCAACAGTGTTATTAATTATTATGTAATTTGAATTCTTACATAGATATTCAAACTAAAACCTCATTGAATAACCTGATGGAAAGAATGGGAATCTGACTATAGAGGCAAGGTTGGCGATGTCTACTATCAATGGCCTTGACAAATTTAAATCTGTATTATTTGATCTTCAAATAAAGTGAAGAAAAAATACATAGCTTGTGAAAACTGTTGATGTGATTTACAGAAAATTCTTGACAAACGAAGCACATGTGAATCTGCCATCTCAGGTACCATGAAACCTCTCTTTCTCACTCTCTCTTTATTTATAGATAGATAGATAGATAGATAGATATAGATATATATGCTTAATTATAACACTGTCCTTGGTATAGGCCTTTACAGAAAGTTGTTATCCCCTTAGTTATTCAGAAGTGGTGCGTATTTTCGTACTTCTGGGTAGTAACAGAAAATGAGCACTAACCAAGAAAGAATGAAAAGTACCTCATTAACATCAATATTGATAATCTAAACTGTAAACAGTTGAAACATTATTTATGCAGACATAATCAATTTGTAACTGGGAGCTAACAGGAGTTGATGTCCATGCATGAAGCACTTGATTGTGTTGCTTCAAAACTTCTACTGTTTGAATTGTTTTCAATATTCCTATGGATACCAGAAAAAAGGAACCAACGCTGGCTTTCCTATGTCAGCTAACTTCTATATGAAGATATTTATTTGTAAAAAATCAGCACACTTAAAAGAATCCAAATTCGGCTTTTGGGGTTGGCTTGCTTTATAATAAAATAACCTAGATGTATTTGATATCCTGCCCCTAAGTTCAAACAATGTGTCTATTGCTTGCTACAAGTTGTATTTATTCACTGCTGATGCTCCCATCTCTTTGCCATCTGTAATCATAATTGATACAAATGGGCATTGATGTCTGCAGGGTAAATAATATACACAGCATTAACTTGCTTTGACAATACTTTTTGTAACCCATGAGCACAGTGAATGTATTTTCAAACAGTGATTTTTATTTGTGAGATACTGTCATATAGTTAACATGTATATAACAGTCATTTTCTAGAAAGAAAACAGTATGTTATGGCAACGTGGTGTTAAGAGAATATCAACACTGCTTATATTATTGAACAAGTAGGGAATTTTATTTTCTTCTTCATTAGTTTTGAAAGATCTCCTCACTTAGGTTATCAATGCTTACTTCAAAAACTAAGCCTGACTCTCTCTCTCTCTCTCTCTCTCTCTCTCTCTCTCTCTCTCTCTCTCTCTCTCTCTCTCCTAGGACTTTAAAGATGACACTCATTTTCATCTATGTTTATTTTTTTAAGTTACACAAAATTCTCGAATCTTATGCCACACAGATGAAAAACTAATTAAAACTGTATAACTTACGAAAATTTTTTATCTTTAATTTCCATTCCATCTGGTCTTGGAAATATATTTGGTAGATTCCTATATTCCCATAAAAATTCTTGTTTGGTCATTGCTGAGATGTATAAAAGTTTGGTCTCACATTTTTGCATCATTAAATCCATACTTTTTGTACACAATTCTCAGCCAGAAAATGATGCATGGAAACCTTCTTTCACTCAGTTATTGTTCAGCATAATTCTTACAAATGCAAGAATATCTTTCGTGCGATGGCATATATCTTTATGATTATTTAACTTGTCATCACGGGTGAAATGATACACCTGTGATGCGTATTGATATGATACATGATACACAACCTGCGATATGACACATATCGATACACATATGAACTTGATGGTCTTTCCATCTTTGAAAGGTAGGTGGTGCCCTTTTATGTATGTGACAGACTGGTTGCATTTCCAATATGCAGATTACAGATTGTCATATAGTTGTCATATACACATATTTAAAAGCAATTTTCATCAATGACAAGATAATAAAAAATACTTTCAAACATACTACCTGTTGGTTGTTAGTGAGTTTTATTTAACATTATAGCCATTTAACAGTGGCTTCATTTAATTCAGTTTAGCCCTTTGTTTTACACTGCATGAATGCTTTGAAACATCTTTTTACCTATTTCATGTCTCACTTAAACTTGGAAGATATTACAGTGTTATTGTTAGAACTGAAGAAATAATGCAATTTCCCAGTGCAAAGAAAATCTCGTCAAAAATAAAACTGGGCATGGGAATGAGGATAAATACAAACAAAATATATCATGTTGTACTTCCAGCTGATGCAAAAGACTCCTGCAGCCATAAGTACTTTTATTTGTGAGTGAAGAAGGAAAATTATATTGGGTTTTTTAGTCTATCAATGCCATAGTCTGCTGGTGTAGACACAGGTATTCAAATAAATATCTTTATTTCTTAATTTCATTTTCTTTTCATTCTTATTTATTTAATCTTAAACCTAATATGGATATATGGTTTTTGCAGCATATGATTCACAGGGCTCAATTTATTGCTAAAAATGAAAATTGAATTCTACTTTTAAATTGTCTGTATTTTAATCAGGCGCAGCAAAATGCCCTTTCTACTTTAATTTTGAAATACCGCAGAAATGGAGATTGACTGTCATGCCATCTATTTTTATCCATCCAACATGTACATCTGACTCATATTTAATACCATTTACAGGCTCAAAATTACTCACTGGTATCACCATTAACTCCTTCCCAGCTCCAATAAGCCGATATATTGCATAACTTTAAAAATTACTATCAACATCACTATCATCAGCCATTATTTGCCAAACAAAATCATAATCTGAAGATGAACCATGCCGGGAATCAGACATTCTGGGTTTTCTAAGTAGCGTGTATTTTAAAAATGCATTTGTAAGACTTCCTTGATGGAAGGTTCAAACTAAGCCAAAATGCTTGTTCCAGGGCACAATGTGTTGATCAAATTTAGTTTAATAACCATTCATATCATGCTTAAAGAACTTGGATGTGTAAACTGTTGCCTGTCTGAAAACCAGATGTCATGACAAAAACACTTAAATTAAAATTGCATACTTCGCTAAAAACATTTTCATATGCGCAGTTTTCAATCTGCAGGAGTTGTCATGCATCACTGTTCTCCAAAGGCATGAATACATACAATTTTGCACATATCATGCAATCACACACCCTGACAGCATCTCTGTTTCAGTACTGTGCATATTAATTAATGATTTTTGTGCAAAGTTTCTCTGTTACTTTGCCAATATTTCCAGTTTGTCATGCAGAGAACAAGCTAAATTGATTTCTGATTGGTGGTTATTGCTTAACCTGGACCAGAAAAACCAATAACCACCAATGAGAGCTCAGTGTAACATATTTCACAGAGTGACACACCAGTAGTGTAGCTTTCAAATCGACCAAAGCAGACAAGATAAAATTCAACATAGAAACTTCATGTAAAAATGGTTAAATTTAACACATAAAGTACATGTTTGGAATGTATCATACATGCTGAACGTGCTGCTGGGTTAATCAGCATGGAATGGGGGGAGGGCAGATTTCGAACCATGTCACTTTGTGTTAATTTGCAGACAGTGCCCAAGTATTCTCAATAGCCTATTTTGTTTCTGCAAATAAAAATGAGTTCCTGTGACTACAAATGCTGTTTCAGATGAATTCTAAATTTAAAGAATAACAAGGCAAACTAACAATATTTGTGACTGCTGAAGACTAAACTAACTTGCATAAAGTAAGTATCGTTTTGTTTCGTTTCTCTATCTCTTGTATCAATATGTGTATTGTTACAGCGAAAGTATCAATGTATCAATATATCGATGAATCATTTCACCCCTACTTGTCATAATGACACTATTGCTGATGTTATTGTTCACAATCATTCCTTCCACTTACTGCCCAAAGAGCTGCCTAATTATATAGGCATGCTAAAGAGTTTGAATTCAAGGGGAGATAACAATACTTTCTGTAAAGGTCTATAGCATGTGTACAGTCATGGACTCCATCATAATCTACAAGTTTTCTTTCCCATGAAATGTGCCCCACTGTAAGGCAACTTTGCCAATAACATGATATCCTTGTGATGACTCCCAAGAAGAGCACAATGAGAGGCCACTATGTTTGTTATCAGTTTTTTACAATTATGATACAATCTCTTGCAGAATCAAGCATACTTGAAAGAACCATTACTCACTATATGATTTGTATCCATTACATAGATCATGAAATTCTTATGTCTGTTGCTGAGTATTTTTCTTCAAAAATTAACATGGAGGCCAGATATTTGTGAAATTTATTATAAAAACATTCAAATGTGGTTTGAAAAAGTAACAGAAGAGAAAACATGTACTGTTTTAATAAATGTACTTGAAATAAATATTTGGGGGTTTGAGATTTGCTGTTGCTTCAGTGTATGTATTATCCTTAAATACTTTCTTGAAAAGTATTTATTACAAAACAAATTTTCATTCAGACAACTGTACTATAGAATTTCAATGAAAAACTGTTTTATTCTACTGTACTATTTTAAAAATTAAATTTCAATTAACAACAAACTGATCGTCCACTGCAAAAATACATTATATTTAATTGGTCAACATTTCCTGGCAAGTCCAGCAATAATGTTTAATCTGATCAGGTCCTCAGACAAAACAGGAATAACTGTTGTTGACAGAATATCTTTTTTCTTTTAAATTAAGGCCTGGGTTACTCTATTTCATTCTAAAGGTCTGCCATGTACTGACATATGACTCATAGTTATAAAGCAAATGTGTTGTATGGGACAGATGTAATATTCATAGTACAGACCACCAGGCAGTCATTCAGTTCATGTGTTTTAATGTGTCCAGGATGCCTGTGCTGTCTTGTGCTTGATACCCACCAATTGTTTAAACAATGGGAAGAGTATAATGACTCCAAAACTGCATGGGATAATTATTGACAATTTATGCTCAATGCCTGACATGTCAAGTTAGCAAACAGTCATTTACACTCATTTATCTGTAATATCCATAAACTGCATGGGATAATTATTGACAATTTACGCCCAATGCCTGACACATCAAGTTAGCAAACAGATTAAAAAAATGTACACAAAAACTTCTTTTGGGACTTTTTATTTAATTTTGTTAAAAAACGTTTTTTGGGGAGGTTAAAAAACAATCAAACTACACAATTAATCAAGCATTTTTACAATTATTTGCTGAAATTACACTACTGTGTTTCTCTTTGCTAGGTTTATCCAATTGTTATTACTGTGTACAAAAATTAGGATAAAGAATAATAATTCAAAGTAAAGCTGCATGAAAACCTTGTGTATAATTACCAATTACTGCAAAGAAAAGATATGTCTGAAAATGTAGGCATTCTGATTTTTGGGTAAATACTGTAGTTTACAATTCAAAAGTTATTATATATCTTGTGATCAGCAATTTCCATTTTGCACTCAAGGAATTTGAATGCTACAAGGTCTAAATGTCATATATTTTAAAAATAATATTTTACAGAAAAATATCAAATTAAATTTTTTTTTATACAACTGACTGTAATGTTAAAAGTATAAATTGCAAATATTACCTGGAGGTCATTATTGTAATAAATGCTGCAAAATGAAACTGCAAAATAAGCCATAATAGAGTGTATGCAGTATATCTTCAACAGGGCCTGAAAATAGCAGTGGTCCAAGGTCCAGGACCTCGCAGATTTTCCAGTTGTACCCAAGAGATAAACATGTCAGAAGTCCATCCATTAAGTTATCCTCTGTCATCTCATAACTGTTTCTTAAGCAAAGTGTATAATGCCGACAAATATATATATATGCAAAATTATGTACAAGCAATGAAGACTACTAACAATTTTGCTGTGTACAAGTTAGTCAAACTGGAACGTGTATGGAAAAGTGGGTGAGCCAGTGTCATTTACTTGTAAATAAGTAACAAAGTCCCAAGACCTAAATCTAATATTATTTAACTGACAGATCCAGTGCCCTATACCATGATACAACAAAAGTAAAGGTTGATTTGACCTCAGTTATATTAATCTTGAGTCATGTGATGGTGAAAACAAAGACCATTTAAGACTGCTTGACATTTTATTCAGATCAGTCAAGAAAGTAAGCTGCATTGTTTAAAAATAACAGTTTTTTTCATTTATCAAAGCTCATACATATAACAGAGCTTTGGTATTGAATCTGATGTTCCTTACAACAGCTCAGTAACTCGGACTTGTTTATATGCATGTTGGACCTGGTTCCATCAGAGGGTGACTGGTTCAGGACCTGCCACCCATCAACACTATTTTCAAGCCCTGTTTAAGTATCTAATATATTTTGTACCTGTCTTTCACCGATGCTGAAATCAATCTCAATACAGTCTACATCATCTAAAGGCATGCTATCATCCTCTTTACTTTCCTCTTTCTTCCCAGAGAAACTTGGAAGCTCCTGGGGTAGACTTGGAAGGCGTTCCACAATTTTATCAAACACACCAGACACTGTTCGAACCAACATCTGGAAAAACAATTAATTATTCAGCATGTTAAGAATGGAAATCGCATTGCAGAGAATTTATAGGTGGGTGCTGGAGTAGGGTCTGAACAATGTTAACATTGCAAAGAATTATAGGCGGGGGCCGGGTACCTTTACCATGTTTACATGATGGAAAAATGGTGCTGCAAAGAATTAAGGTAGTGGGGATGGGGACCTGGCCTAATCCTGCTTACATAACACAAGAATAGTATTGCAAAAGAATTCTAGGTATGGTGGTAGTGGAGGAGTCCAAACCATGTTAACATTGCAGAAAATTATAGATGGGGGGGGGGTCCTAACCCTGTTAACATGAGAGAACAATAGTGTTGCAAAGAATTATAATCCATATTGCCTGGGGGTGAAGAAGGTCTTTGTCTATTAAACTAGCAAGAGAGAATCATTTGTGGGATTCGATTGATAGTGTTAAAGACTTGTGATGTTTGTTGTTTTTTCCCCCAATGTTGCAATGATTACTTTCTAATCACCAAGCTGTTGACTATTTAAGTTGGTGTGACCAGGTTGCACACTTTGTTTATAGAGTTAATCCATGTATGTCTTCTTTGAATTAAGCTGTTGACCATTGTTTCTGAGTAAATGATTCTGTTTCTTTTTATTTCATTAACTGTTAGATATGCAATGCACATGTATATATTTTTCATATTTTCCAAAAAGCCGAGTCAAAACCATCTTTACAGTCGATATTACAGCTGAGCAATACTAATGTTAACATCTAGTACCTTAATAACAACGGACGAACCTCCAACTAAAAAGAGACAAATTTCAAAGCTGGAGAAAATAATTATTGCAACTGAAAGAAATGCAACTGAGCAGACAACTCACACAAAAGTGGTTTAAAAGTAGTAAAACAAATTTAGGGAAAGGAGTAAATCAGAAATTATTTCATATGCTAATACATGTACATGTGATCTTCAAATGTAAATGTGATTTGATGTTTAATGATAGAAGTACATCTTTAGTGCTACATAATTTTGTTTTCAGATGAAAGCATACAATATTTTAGCAAGAACTATTAATAAAGAATAGAATATATGCACAGTGATTGTGGTTATTTTTCTTTATTTTGTTCTAAAACTGGACCTTGGAAACTGGTCTTTTGCACAAACCTATTATGAGAGACCACCTGTCTTGAGAGACTGTTTTTTGTTGGCAGAAGGGGCGGTCACTCAGACCAGGTTTTACTGTATAAACAATCAATGGACCTCATTGTCAGATACACTCATTTATTTCCTGCAAGAATGACGTACTAACGCTTTTAAATTTGTCTTTTATCAACACTCTGCATCAAGGTATGTAGAATATTAAGTCTGAAAGACGTTTCATCCATTTTAAGGTATATGTACCCAAAATCCATGTAAAAAAGGACACCTGATTGGCTCATGTGACAAACTGACATACCAGTGAAGCATTACATTATTGTCTCAAGTCAGTGAAGGTGGGTAATGTGGATTTGTCCTACATTAGTTTTAGCAGTCAAGCCCAGTGCAGAATTATATTGTTACATATGTATTTTTGTACACACAATAATGCTAATATGATGGCATGCATATTATGAGACCATGTGATGCTGATTTATCTTACACCTGAAAGTTTCAAAAAGTAGCATCTATAATGATTCTGAATACCATTTGTTTCAAACAATCAAAGAATTTGGCAATAATTATAAGTGTCAGGTAATAGGGATGTAATGCTCAATAGATGCCTAGGGGAGGCAACTTGTGATAGCTCTAACCTGTCCTATTATAGGTCTTGCACAAATATTTGTATTTACTCTTTGTTATTGTTTATTTCAACGTAAAATTTTGAACAAATATTTAAACATTCTTTGTCTATTCCAGTTTGCAGATTTTTCCAAAATACATAAATGGCATCAAAAAATATCCTGTTGTGCAATATTTAATTGAATAATGATGTATTGGAATATTCCACTGTCAGAGAATGGATGTAATCACAGTACTATAAGTTACACTTCAGTTTAAAAACAATCCACATCCATCAGTTTGCTAGCCTGTGATGTGTCTGTGGCATGATAAAATGGCATATAAGTACTGTCATTGCATGAAAAATATAAAGTTTATGCATTATTCTAGGCTTTGTGGTACACTACCCCCCCCCAACACACACACACACACACACACAAACAAATACATACAAAATCTGGTGTCAGTCATGTTTTGATGACCTGCAAGAAACTGCACTGCATTATTTGTGTCACACCAAAAGTACATATATGTGACTTGAGTTAGACTGTATGTACCTTGCACCATTTTCTATTCAAAGAGGAAATCCAATCCATGCACTAATAATATCGCACCATATAGGGATTTGTTAAGACCCAGACATCATACTAAGCTAAAAAATAACAAGACATAAAACAATCTTATCTTAAAGCAATCATACTATCACACACCTCGTCAACATAAAATATATTCATGTTTTAAATATGTTATATGACCTGCTTCCCTTTTTCTTTGCCTCAATTAATTTTATCTTTCTTTTCAACCAACAACTGAAATAAATACAGCAGACCCTTCAGACTTGTTGTAAAGCTAATATTTTATTACTCAAGTTCTGCTTTGGTGATAGTATGATAATGATGTAAAATTACATTAAAGCTCAAAATCTCAGACAAATGCAAATAAATGGAATGCAGATATGTATATCGAAATAATGTATGTAAGTAACATATAAAGCACCAATCCTGTTGTTTTGTTTTTGTTTTAAACATATTCTACTGTCACAGTAGGATACAATGGGACTGGGCACAAGTTCTAACAACTGAAATTAGCTACCTCTCTACATTATACAAATAATGCAACATATTCAACACAGCAACATAATAATGAAAAATGATTGGACAGAGAAAGAGGTGTAATGAAAGTAATCATGATTTGAGTAAGGTCTGTATTTATTGCATTGCCCTTTCCACAAAGCAGTAAATCTAAGCTAACAGTTACATATGACACTGAAAGTAAATTTCTCATCAACTCAATTCGTTGTCTACTGTATACTGCATGTAAAAAAGGAATGTCAGCAAACTGAACATGGTAAAGACCAGTTTTGAATGAACTTACATTATGTTGTAAACTAGTATGGATAATATCCAGTGTAGGTTAATAAAACTTGGCAGTCTTGTTGTTATGTAATATGCATGCAGGAAGTTAATCAGTAATCAGGTCTCTTTAGCATGTCTAAATTAACAGCATTAGATTAAAAGATTAAAGATTAACTGATGTCACATTTCCCATGACATCAATACTGTCAAGAGAATACAGTATTACATTCAAATGACTACCATATGTGCCTGCTTAAAAGTTGAGGTCAACTGAAAACAGAAACAGATCTACCTTTGCATAATGCGCCAGCAGAGCAGGGTCTATGTTGTTGTTCTACAGGTTACTCCTAACAAACAGCATAGACCCAGATCTGCCAATGCATCATGCAACAGTAGATCTGTGTTTGAACAATTTTCAGCTGGACTCAACTTATACGTAAGTATATATCGTATGCTGATAGTTATTATCTTTAATTCAAATACAAAAAGAAATACAGCAAGTAATATGATTCTTCACTAGTTGTTTTCAGTTATGCCTTGTCAATTTTCATTAACTGTGTTGCAACCAGTTTCCATGTTTACTTCCTATTAAATCTAAGATCAGAGGCAAATGTCTTACTTTGGCAACGCTATGGACGCTAAAGTCAAATGAAGTTGTCATATTCATCAATCCTTGGTAAATGACATCAGTGTTAGTTGTCATGCCTTGTCATCTTACAGTACACTGATATCTGAGCTAATTGTCATGCTTTGTCATCTCTACTACACTGATATCTGCACAAGTTGTCATGCCCTATCATCTTCTAGTACACTGATGTCTAAGCTAGTTGTCATGCCTTATCATCTTACACTACAATGATATCTGAGGCAGTTGTCATAATTTGTCATTTCAAGGTATACTGCTTTTAAAGCTAGTTGCCACACCCTTTCAGTTCTACAGTGTTCAGTAAGCTGTGCTTTTGTTATACCATGTCAATCCTAGTTGTACTGACATCAGGGACAAAAAGTCATATATCAATTTATTCTGACATCTTGGGCAACAGTCGTAAACTGTCAATCATTAGTACTCTGATACCAGAGTTAGCTGTCAATGTACACTTATATTCATATGACAGTCAGCCGTTATATCTTGTGAGTGCCGCGAACATAGATATGATCTGCAACAATACCTATACCTGGTCAATCCTTCGAACACCGACGTCAGAGGGCTTCCTCACAAAAGCAATCCTACCATCTCCCTCATATCCAAGAAATTCCTTCAGTTCTGGTCCATTACATATATCGGGCTTAGCTATCAGACACTGCAAAGGAAAGGATAGATTTATGACCAATACCAGATTTCTCTGTAGGATTTTAACAGTGGAAGTCCAGTTTCATGTCTACAAAATGTTAAGTTCAAAGTGTAGACAAGCTATAGATGTAATTATGACAACAGACAGAATACTGTATGGAAAACTACAGATACAACTTTGAAAACTAACAGTACAATATATGGAAAACTACATATGTATTTCAAAAACTGACAGTACAATATATAGAAAACTAGAGAATGATACAATTCTGAAAACCGAAAACACGATATATGGAAAGCTACATATGCAATTGTGAAAACTAACAGTACAACATATAGAAAACTACAGAATGACACAATTCTGAAAACTGACAGTACAGTATATTGAAAACTAAAGATGTTATTTTAAAAAATGTAAATCCAATATAGGGAAAACTAAAGATGTAATTTTGATAACAAAAAGTACATTTTATCGAAAGCTATTAATGAAATTTTTAAAAGTCTGAGTCCAAGGGTATGACCCATGGTCTCTATCGGATGTATGTCTGATTTTGCCTCCTCATGTCCTTTAAATCTATACAATGTTGTAAGATGTGGATCTCAACAGATTCCAGCTTTATGACCCAGGGGTAAATCCCTAACTCAAAGCGTATGGTCCATAGTGTCTGTAATAAATATCTGTAATAAATGTATGTCTGGTCCATTTAAACCTATACATGGTTCATGGTTCAAGAATGTATGGGGATTTCAACAGTTTCCAAGTGATGACACAGGGGCAGCCTTTTCCTGCCACTGGGGCAAGACCCAAGGATGCAAATGCAAAACTCGTGAAATACGTTACATCCCTGGCCATGATTATGACATGTACTAAATTTCATATCTTCATGCGCATTGCTTACAAATTATTTGACAATTGAAACAAAGAAAATCTTTCCCGTCTCCCTGAGGGACTTCCTATCTGTCTCCCTGAGGGACTTCCCTTCTGTCTCCCTGAGAACCTTCCTTTCCCTCCCCTATCATATCAAAACTGGAACACTACTGTGCATCGCATCCCATAGTTTCAAACCTGTATCTTTAATGATGCAGGAGGAATTATACTCCATTACAACAGATGGGAAGGAAAAGCAATTCCCACTTTTTTAAAAAAGCCTGGAATAACAACATTTGTTTCTATTAGTCATATCTAACAAGACTCTTACATTGACTTCAGAAAACAAAAATAATATCCACACTTGTCATAATGGATTGGGGGAGTTGTCTGTACTGAATTTATTGAGTAGGTACGGACGTTGTCCTCCAAAACTAGTACAAATGCGAATCAATCAAAGCTAATTGCTTTTCACTGAAGAAAGTAAAGTATCAACCATCCGAACACTCTGGATGACACACTGTGTCTAGATCACTGATAAATTATAAAGATAAATTAGTGAACACTCCATTAGACTATATGATCAGACAGCATGAGGAAAATGGTATCCAGTTAACTCACTTTGATTCAAGTAAACTCACTTAGACTCAAGTTAACTCACTTTGTCTGTATTAAGATTCTCTTGTAACTCACCTTCAGATATGTTTCTAAAACCTTCTTCCTGTTTTCCACCGTGTCCTTATCCATATTACCAAAGGGCAGTTGCCACCGCTTAGGCCCTTTGACACCTATAAAGAAAGTGTATATTTGAAATTTTATTTCTATCACTAAAAACTTACCCAAATTACAATGTAACATCTCAGAGCTGTTACCTCCAATGACCCATTGTCTAATCTTGCCAGTGCATGCTTTAATTGCCTTGTATTGTTTGTATTTGTATGTCCCAATACCAATTTGGTTGGGGAATAGAATTTTCTCAACCATGCAACAAAAACATCTAGTTGTTTTGCTAACCTTACTTTTCTTCTCTCAGTCTGGTTGTCTCAGTCAGGTCATCTCAGGCATGGTGCCCATGCACTAGGAACTACTTTTTAAAAGAAGAAACTCCTGTTGTCTTCTGCTGTGCCCGACGGAGTTATTATAAAATTAAACAACAGCAACAACATACATATAACAAAAAGAAATTCACTCATAAGGAAACTTAAGGTCTCTCCAACTATGAGAAAACACAATACAAGAACATTCTGACACACACATTGAGTTGAGTTACATGTATTTGGTGTTATGCTAGAAACTATACACAGCATGGCGAATTTTATCCAATCAGTAACTTAGTAAATTTTCAGGTCAGCATCACTGAATGCACATAAAAGTATCTAATTAGTTTTAAATACTTCGTGTGAAATGAATTAGGCACTAGATTTAATGACACTGACCTGAAGATCTACTGAGCAACAGATAGGATAAAATTCATGATGCTGTGTTGAACAAACTATGACAGAAAACACTGTTCCAGAAGCACAGGCAATACACATCACTGGCTATAAAAAAAAATCCAAACTCTCTGAAAGCATCCGCAAAGCTCGCAACAACAAGAGGGCCCTGAGTGGTCTAAAGCACTCACCATTATGGATCACTGCCATCTCACCACCATCTGCGTGGGTTCGAGTCTTGGATTCGGCCAATATATGTGAGAAAGCTTGCCAGTAGCTTCTCGTGGGTGGGTGGTTCTTTCCGAGGTTTTCCCAGGTTCTTCCTCCACCATTTATACTGGCCGCCATGTATAGCCTATCTTGTGCTGAAAAATGGCGTTAAAACCTACAACAACAACAACAACAAATGTATTATGTCTCTGACCTGCATTCTTCAAACTTTGTCAAACACCCACTATCAGCCCCAGCAGAATCAAACATTGTAAACAAATGAAAATTCCTTCACTTACCAGAGTGGTTCATTCATCAGTACACATGCTATTCCGCAAGAAAATTTCCATGTAGAATATCACTGTACCAGTAAAAGCAACACTTGCCATATTTCCATAACAGAAAATATAAATTTCCAAGATTGTCATGGATTACAGTCATTACACACTTCATTAGACTGAGCTGTGTATTTTATTGTACCATTGCCTACCACAGGACTTTTTCCAAATTATAAAGTTATCTATATGAAGGATACTAATTACCTCTTGTTATTTTCACATTCATTAAATGTGATTCATATGGTAATAATATTAAATAATTTTATATTTCTATTTTCTGATGTACAGAACTTGTATATTTACAACTCAACTGGGCACCATTGCCGTCATTAACATAACTGTATTAATGCACATTCACACAAATGAAAGCATGTGGCTTGAGACAATCATGATGCAATACTGCAGCACATAACAATTATAACTTTTTTCTTGATATTTTTTTTCTTTTCTAACATCAGCATGTATAGCTAGATTCTATTTAGATAATTATTCAGGTTTTCATAAAAGAGTATAAAACCTGGTGACCTTTATACAGAGTTAGAGGCAATAATAGTACCTAATGAATACTGTGTTTTTAATCTGCTAACTATATTGCAAAAGGGCAGCATTATTTTAATTTAAAAGGAAAACAAATTTTGTGAGAAAAATAATCTTTCAGTGTTTGTACCAAGACAAGGAAATCCCAGTCGCTGGGATTACATTTTGTGTCTCGCCCCTTGGCACAGCCTCATGGGGAGACAAATAATGCAACCCTTTGACTGGGATTTCCTTGTCTCGGTGCAAACCCCAGCACAGATTCTCTTAGTCCTTGCCTGTCTTACTGTCTGTAAGTACATTCATTCATTCATCCCATTAATTTTCGCATTTAGGACAATTTCTCTGGCCCAGTGGTAGGGCATTTGTGTTAAATGAGCTTATTTCTAGTTATGGTATGTCTGACACCTTTCTTGTCAGTCATCTTCCATAAGTTACAGTATGCACAAAGTGTGCTGACCATATTTCACTCATACTAGTAGTGCTGTTAAGTGTGGTTCAGTGAACTATGCCTGAATCCTGTGTAATCTGTCTCTTGCTGCATTTCTCTCATCAGGTGTAACTTCTCAATCAACTCCACTCATCAGTCAAATCTACCATGGATTATTTGTGCATTACCTCTAAATTCCTAACAAGCTTTCTGCAGGTCATAATCAAGTCTATTACCAATACCACAGTGTAAGCCAGGCCTAACTACACCTGTAAATCCTAGAGGTTTCAATGTGTAGTGGGTGTACTTCAGTGGGTACTATGCAGACATAGTGGAAAATGGTCAGTACATTGTGCACTGTACATGGTCAAATATATTTCTTCTCATGGCTTCCCAGATAAAGAAGCTGAACTGTTGTCCAGCAGGCACAGTAAATAAAGAGTTCAGAAGCCAACCAAGAAAAGTCATGCATAAATGTTTGATCTTCATTGTTCAATTCCATGATAAATGTACATGTACAAATGTGAAAATGAACCAGAATGAATGTGCATATCCCAACATTATGTACATGTACCAATATGAATGTACATGTACCAATATTATGTACATGCACCAGTATGAATGTACAAGTACCAATATTATGTACATGTACCAGCATGAATGTACAAGTACCAATATTATGTACATGTACCAGTATGAATGTACAAGTACCAATATTATGTACATGTACCAGCATGAATGTACAAGCAACAGCATGTATAGAATCTGCTAATGCAAACAGGAAATATACATAACAAAACCTGAAATATTCATCAACATTAAGCGAGTCAAATTGATTAAGCAAGTGCTTGGCTTCTAGCTCAGTTCCCATAATACAGCCCTACCAATTGACTTTTGAAACTTAGCAATAAGATAATTTGACTGATTATCTAGTTTTGAATAGAATTTCACCATCTGAACTTTGTGAGGATGTACAATGGCTGACAGTTGGTGTTGTTGTTGTTATAGGGTTTAATACCATTCTTCAGCACAAGATAGGCTATACATGGCAGCCAGTATAAATGGTGCAGGAAGAACCCGGGAAAACCCGGGGAAGAACTACCGACCCACGAGATGCTACTGGCAAGCTTTGCCATGTACCCACATTGGCCAATAGCAGTGATCGGTAACGGTCAGCGCTCTAGACCACTTGACCACTCAGGGCCCCTCAATGGCAGACTGACAGTTTATAGTATTCTATGGTAATGTTGCTGGTTTTACATGCAGTTTTTCTTCTGTATTAATATCTCTTTTGTTACATGCAGTTTTTATTCTGTATAAATGTCGCTTTTGTTACATGAAGTTTTTATTCTGTATAAATGTCGCTTCTGTTACATGAAGTTTTTATTCTGTATTAATGTCTCTTTTTTTACATGTAGTTTCATAATATTCTGTGGTAATGTTACTGTTGATACAGGTACTTTGCGGCAATATCTTTATTGATTCATGCTGTTTTTAGTATTCTTTAGTTGTTGTTGTTGTTGTTGTTATAGGGTTTAACGCCATTTTTCAACACTAGATAGGCTATACATGGCGGCCAGTATTAGTGGCGGAGGAAGAACCCTGGAAAACCCCGGGAAGAACCACCGACCCACGAGAAGCTACTGGCAGGCTTTCTCACGTACCCACGTTAGCCGAGCCTGGACTCGAACTCACACAGACAGAGGTGAGATGGCAGTGATCCGTAACGATCAGCGCTTTAGACCACTCGGCCACTCGGGGCCCCAGTATTCTTTGGTAATGTCTTTGTTGTTACATATAGTTCTAATGCTTTCAACATAATGCCATTGTTTTAAAAAAAAATGACTGAAGCCACAGTGCTGATAATGAAGATAAATATTTATGAATTTTATCTTTGTTTTTTAAAAGTTTTCTATCACACATTTTTGTTTAAACATACAGGGTCTACTCAGTGACATAGCTCTCAGTGACACAAACACTGCCATGCATGAGAACTGAAAATTTCACCCTTTATCAAAAAATGCTAACGCGAGAACAAAAATCCTATAAAAAATCAATGTATTTATCTACAGGCCAATCTTTCTGTTTAGTTATAAAGCATAATGATGACTATTCCAAGCATAATGATGACTATTCCAAGACAAAATCAAACTATACCCTCTTGAAAGTTAAAACACATAAGCATATTGGGTCAATTTTCCATATCGTATTTAAAAGCAGGTAGTCACAAAACAGTAGTCGAAGTCAGAAAGATCTGGAAAGATAATCCTTTCTTGTGCTCTAAATAGTCTCTTCTCCATCGCAAATTCCTCACTTATACCGCCTTCCCTGGATCACTAAATTACTAATTAAAACTCAGCTACTGACTATGTATTTCTTATTTTTTCTTGTTTTAATCCTAATACAGTAACTTTTATGTATATTTTGTATCCTAAGCATCTAAAAATAAACATAAGGTTGCCCTGCCCTCCCTTGCCCTGCCTCCCAAAAGACCTGCCCCTCTGTCCATTTCAGTTAGTATTTTTGCCTTCCTGAACTGCAAAATTAGTGTCCTTATAGATACACTGTAAGTCCCAACATCCCTCTTTACCTAAACTGGTTGTTTGAATTGTTTATCAAGCCTGAATCAATTGCTTAATTGACTGCAAATAAAATTCTACTCGGATTAGTCACCAAGTGGCGATTGTATTCTTGACTGAGGTTAACTTGAAGATCAAAGGATGCTGACACATCTATCTCATTACAGTTCACTAAAGATGACTCACCTATTCCTTCTGGCACATGAAATAATAAGTGTCAAGGCCTAAATCTTCCAAGCATAAGCCAATATTTGAAATATAAAAGCAAATGCAAAACCATAAACCTTAATATTGCATGATGATTTTTTTTGCAGGATTCATACCTATGGCAAGGAGTGAAAAATGTTGACTTTCCCAGCTTGAAACCAAACAAGAGAAGTTGTAAAGTACAACCGTTCAATAAACCACTTTTTGCCAAATAACACCAGGAAAGCATTTCTTTTCATTTCATTTCTGTACAAAATCATCACAATGTCTCACTAGGTTACATAATATCTGATACAAGGCACAATGGTCAGCCACATGTTGACAATGAATAATTAATCAGAGGATTTGTACGTACTTCTCAAGAAGAATATGAAATAGTGTGTTGATAAATAAAATGAAAAGCTTCATACAAAAAAAACCCATTGTGAATAAGAGCTATGCCATTCACTCCTTACAAACTTTTGTTTAAGATCGTGTTATGTTGATAATTTTGACACTGCATCTTTGATGATTTTGAGTAAAGAATCTGTCATCTTTTATGCAAATGACAATTTGTATCAAACATCTTTCTTTTATTTGCCATAGATAACAACAGTGCCACATCTACCTAACATTTTATATCTTTAAGTTGTCTTGGCCTTATAGGTTTCTTCAGTTTTGGAGTAAATACTGGCTGTAAAATACAATTTTTAGACACCCCCCTTACACTACATCATACATGTATGATAACGTACCAAATGTGACAAGTACATGGCTAGAACAGTGTTGAAAGTATATGCAAGGGTGTAACTGGGTTGACAATTTCTATTTTTGACTTAGGTCTGCTACTTCAGAGGATGCTACTCCAGATGCATTATACAGGCATTACTAGAGCCATCCTGCTTTACTGCACATATCAAAGTGCATGAAAAAAATTAACACAGCACAAAACCTGAAGATATCTACTTAAAAAATGCCTAATTCATAATTTTCTGGATAAATAAATTTTTGATGATGGAATTTTGATAATTGTCTGACAATTGTCATCAATCGTTTGTTACAAATTAAACAGGTGGTTATCTGGTCAAATACGATAATTTACACTGAAATGCGTATCATTTTATTAGTTCATGCAAACTGCAGATGCTAGGAATTTATTTATATTAAACCATTTTCTTTGTTCCCTAATAAACAGCTACCCTTCTTACCCTCCATCTAAATAAACAAAATACCTTTCTACAAAACACATGTATATTGTAACTTTCTACAAAACATGTGTACTGTATCTTTCTACAAAACAAGAATACTGCACTTTTCTAAAAAGCATATCTATATTGCACCTTTCTACAAAGCACCTGAATACTGCACCTTTCTACAAAACACATGTATATCGTACCTTTCTACAAAACAGATGTATATTGTAAATTTTCTACAAAACATGTATACTGCACTTTCTACAAAGCACATGTATACTGCACCTTTCTACAAAGCACCTGAATACTGCACTTTTCTACAAAACACATGTATACTGTACCTTTCTTTAAAACACATGTATACTGTACCTTTCTACAAAACACATATATACTGCACTTTTCTACAAAGCACATGTATACTGCACCTTTTTACAAAGCACCTGAATACTGCACCTTTTTACAAAGCACATGTATACTGCACTTTTCTACAAAACAAATGTATACTGCACCTTTCTACAAAGCACACGTATACTGTACTTTTCAACAAAGTATATATATACTGTACCTCTCTACAAAGCACATCTATACTGCACCTTTCTACAAAACACATGTATACTAAACCTTTCTACAAAACATGTGTATACTGCACCTTTCTATGAAACACCTGTATACTGCACCCTCTCAACAAAGCACATGTAAACTATACTTTTCTACAAAGTACATGTATACTGCACCTTTCTGCAAAGCACATGTATGCTGCACCTTTCTACAAAGCACATGTATACTGCACCTTTCTACAAAACAAGTAAACTGCACCATTCTAAAAAGGACATGTATACTGCACCTTTCTACAAAACACATGTTTACTGACCTTTTAAACTTTTCTTGTACTCTGAGTTATCTTCCAGCCGCACCTGAAGATTGATGAACTCACGAAATCGTCTCCAGACCATTCCCTTTTTTGGCACCAGTTCACCCGTCTCATCAGGATAAAATGCATCATACTGTAAATATAACATTATATTGTTTTAATCCCTAACTTAAAAATATTAGTCACAGAGAAGAAACACTATTACTTCTTTAATATGTATTGATGTTGTTTATTATCCTATATATCCAGGCCATGATCACATGAGCCAGCATTCCAAGTTTGACCAAAATCGTAAGAGAAATATGACCTCCAGAGAGGTCAAGCTCTACCAATCAGATCCAAAAATCACGTCATTAATCTGTGGGTCTATCAAACTAGTCAAAGATCAAGATTATTAGCCCATACTCAATGTTTCATCAAAATATTTTGAAATATGGTCTCTCCACTGTGGTAGAAAGATAAGCAATTCCACCTTATTATTTTGTTTGTGGGGTTACTTTAAAATTCCCTGGAACAGACATTAAAGGGAAAACATTTCACCATGCCTGTTTTTTGGAAAGGTACATGATATGAATCAAGGCATTGTTGCCTGTGTGGTAGCAATAGCTACGGCACAATCTAGTGAGTTCAGAAAAAAAAGCAGATTCATCTATACAAGACAAACAATCCTCAACCTAAGCAAACAGCTTATCTATGGTTTCTGCTACAATCTGATAAAAGCACACACTTTCTGTAAATGGATACTGACAGTCTGCCGACAAACATGAAGACAACTGATGTCTACTGCAATATGGCAAATATGCTCACCTCTACAACACGAGCAACTACACTGAAAAGCATCCACTCTACAGCATGCTGAGTAAACAATGGCAAGTTCAAAGATGAGTGCTTTGGAATGCCCAAATTCCACAGGAGTTGGAACAATTGTGGGGTAGGGGCACATAGATTTACCTAAGACCAAACGCATCTCAAGGACAAATGACCTCAGGCATTACGTCCATATCTACCAAAGGAATATAAAGGACATATGTATAAGGGTTGACAGACATCATCTCTACGTCAAGTGCCTCCAAGAGAAAAAAAGTTTTAACACTCCATGACCACCATATGCATGTGAGTGTGGATTTAGAAATAAACATCCTGGCACCAACATATTATATACTCTCATGTATATATCTGAAAATGTGAATAAATATTTAACTGAATTACCTCAACCTTGTACAGTGTATAAGAAGAGGAAGTACCACGCTCCTTGCGAGTATCCGTTGCTGCTATCAATGCACTGTGGAATGTTTTGTGTAAAGATACATCTAGAGTTGTCTCCCTTGAATCAGTTAACCTTATCGAGAGAGATGAACTTCTTGTAGTTTTCTGATCAAATGCTTCTGTATTCTCCCTTTTGCGATCAAAGAAATCTGTTTCAAAAACATCATCTGCTTGATCTACTGGTGATAAAGGATCTTTCTCATCTAAAGAAACTGTGTCTAAACACTTAGTTGACAGTGAGAGAGATAAACTTGAAGCCTTATCTGATTGTTCCACTTTTTCAGACTTTGTAAATATTTTAATGCTAGGATTAAGTAATGTCAGAGGAGTTTCTTTGATCACAAATATATCTTCTGTATCTTTTGCTGATGAAACTGTTCCTGATGGTAAATACAATGTTGATGCAGATGATGATAACGCCATTACTGCTGATGAATCATCACAAGATCCTATGTTTGAACAGTCAACTCTAATTTTGGCAGTTTCAGTTACTAAGGCAAGATTAGCCTTTGAATCGTGAAGGCTGCTTCCACGAAAAACTTGTTCTTTTGAACAGATTTGTTCAGGAAGTGACACATCCCCAATTCTCTCAACATTTTTGCTGGGTATTCTTGCAATATTTTTTTCCATTTCTGGTGATCGTACAATATCTGAATTACTGCATATAGTTTTTGTTGCTTCTAATGAATCCAACAGAAATTCAGGAGGTGTTTCATCATTCCATTTACCTGGAACACTTTCTGTATGTTCATATCCAGAAAAACTATCCCTATCCACAGTGTGATTTTCAACATTATTTTGACTTTGTACCTTTTCTGCCTCTGTTGCTTCTCCTTCATTGTCTGATCTGATACTAGATTCATATCCTAAAAAGATTTCTTCATCAGAGCTAATTTGTATAATTTTCTCAAAAATAAAAACTGGCTCACATAGGTGATGTAAAACATTAAAAAATATATTAGAAGTAAGGATCTCATTAAAAAGATTTTGAACTGTTTGTGAACAATGTAAATTTGCAGGAACACAATGCTCAATCAGAATTCCTGTCACAGACTGAATATACTTCATTTCTGCTGCATCATTTTTCAACGCTGGATGTAGGGACCACTTTGAATCATAGCAATCCTCAAGTGAATAAAACAGTGGAATTTTAGAGTTTTGTAAAGCTGGAAGTGTAATGTTTGATTTTGATCTTCCTAAACTATGCCTTCTTTTTGACTGGGTCCTAAGCATTCGGCTGGAAGCACTAACAACCTGTAAATGTTTCTGAAACAAACAACAAATTTCTCCTGCTAATGAGTGATAATCAATTTGAGATAATCTGACTTTAAACTGTTCTGCAATGCTTTCAAAAGCTGCATATAACTCGTCTGGTGCTTCTGTGTTACTGCTGATCATCTGGTACCAGGTGTTCACAAAATCTCTGTGGATTAACTTCAATAGGTTGTTAACTGTATGATCTATTGTATTTCCTAACTTAGGAGTACACTCTTCTTCAGTGTCTCTATTCCTGCATAGAGATACACTTTCTGAATTTGAGCCCATAGCTTCTAATGCTGAATTAATAAAGGAAGCTGAATTATCAACTTGTAGCATGCTGTTTTCCGTTTCAACATGTTGCTGTGTATCTGTTGTTAAACTTTTCTGGTTAACTGCACTATCAAGTACCCGAGACTTGGACTCATCTTGGGTCATGCCACTGTCTTGAATCTGTAGATAGAAACTGTTTGATTCTTGTTCATCTTCTGTGCAAGATAAGTAAAAGGTGGATTTGTTATTCATGACATTTGAACCCTCTGGATCCTGAAGAAGACTGTCAAATGTAGAATCTTGTCCATGCTCAAGTTGAAACCCAGGCAATTCATCTGATAATTCATGCAAACCATGATCATTGTGGTTTCCATTATTTGGTACATGGTCTTCATTCTTATACTGTGGAGGATTACCGTTCCCATAAAAAATTTCTATGCATATTGATCGAATTATGGAAAATGCTGATTTTAAACCGCTACTAAAATATACAGTAAAAATCAACACCATGTCAGATCGGACGTGAACATTCGTGTATATTATATGATTTGTGATAAATATTGCACAAGCTAGCGATAACAGGTAGGTTAAACATATGAGCAAAAAAAATACGTTTCTACGAATGACAGCTGAGACGCCCACGATCAGTGACACTGCGACAATCTTTTGAAACGCCGTAATCTTTCGGTGGTGACTTGCGAAATCTTTCACAAAGTCATACGCATTCACTGCTATCTTATTCATCTTTCTTCTTGACATCTGAATAATGCAGCAAATTAATAATACGCAAGTCGTTTACAAAGATCACATCTCTTTGCCGCCATTTTGTAAATTACATTACCATCGTCATGTGATCTGGTGACTATATTTAGAACAATAGTCTCAGCAAAGTACGCACCATCCTGCACCATCGCCGCTAAGTCGAAAGCACCGGAACTTACGAAGCTTGCGTATGTGCGACTGAAAGTAAAACAAGAATTTATTAGCTATTAGTTTATTTACTGTCGTTATTGTCTTTGTAACCCTGCCGTAGCTTCTGCTACTGTGCCGATGATTATAATGTTGTTACTGACTGAATATCTTCGATTCCTCTTCGGAGCACCTCGGTTTCCTGGGTATGTAATGTTATTAATGGAAGGAAATAATATTGCAAAGAAGACAGAAAGAAATTCTTAAACCAAAAATAAATAAATAAATAAATTCAAATAAAATAATGTGGGAAGAAAGAGGATAATAGTCTGGAGGACAGAGACAGTTCGGACCCATTTGTTCAAAATATCAGACCTAGCACCATTTGTTAGCGGAGTACTTCAAGGAAGTGTTTTGGATCCCATCCTCCTCCCGGTGTTCCTCAATGACCTGTCTGTGAGTATCAAATCCAACACAAGACTGTTTGCAGACAACTGAATAGTGTACCGGGAAATTAATGGTACACACACACACACACACACACACACACACACACACACACACACAAGGATTGTGAGATTCTACAAGAAGACCTGAAACGACTGGCCCTCTTTGGAACAATTGGGGTTTGTCGTTCCACCCAGAAAAATGCAGCATCTTAAGAGTCCACAGGAAGAAATCTCTGATCATGTCTAACAATAATCTTAAAGGGTACAAGCTAGCTACTGAGCAGGCAACAAAATATCTCGGGGTGGAATTGTCCAGAGACCTCTCTTGGAAAAGGCACATAGACAAGATAGTGAAAAAAGGGAACAGTAACATTGGTTTCCTGCGCCGCAGCCTCTAAATCAACAAAGAGGAAGTAAAAGTGCAGCATATTTCTTGCTTGCACGACCGGGCCTTGAGTACTACTCAACCGTGTGGAACCCACATAATAAAGACCTAATAAATTAGATAGAGATGGATCAAAAGAGAGCTGCCAGATTCACGACAAACAGATGCCTTAATACTAGCAGAGTCAGTGCAATGTTGAATCATCTCCAGTGGGAAACACTCGAATCCAGGTGAACCAATGCCCAGATTACCATGCTGTAAAAGACACTAGTAGTTAACAATCTAGTGGACAAATACTTAGCCAAACATAGTATACGTATAGTCAAACTAGGACAAACGACAGGAAGAAGTTCCGATTAAAGTCGGCATCAACAATTTGTTTCAACTTCAGCTTCTTTCCACGTACAATAGGGATTCTGGAGCAAATTAACACCAACAATTGCAGAAGCTTCTGACTTGGTATCTCATAAGCTGGAGCTTTCGAAAATCACATTCTATTGAACTATTCAGCGATAAGTAAGACCTGATTCTCAGCGCTATGCTGTTTGAGGTTCATCTATCTCATGGCAGCTACAGTAACATGATTAGTCTGAGACCAATACGTAGACTGATCATCATTTACTTACTTCTGCTTTCCTATCATTACTGCTCTGTCTGTCCTATCGTTACCTCCCTTACTATATTCTTGACCACGCACCACTCGTTGCTTAATAGTCCAGTGTGACTATGTCAACGGATAGATAGATAGATAGATAGATAGAAGATATATTTTGTACCACTTTTGCACGTCCCTTTTTGTTTTTTGTTCGCGCCTTTTTTTTAGAAGTGTAAATTTGTACTGGGGGTGGGTGGGTGGGCGTCGCTAGTACTTTTGAGAGTGTTTGGTTCTTTCTTCGTATGGTATAAATTTTTGGTTTCCTAGACGAGCCCATGTAGCATCAAAATATGACAATATTTCCATGTCTGTCATGGAATGAAAAATAAAATACTTGACATGGCTTGTAAAATTTGAATGTCCTCTCACTTAGCAGAAATATACTGGGATTAAGCTGGAATAAAACAAGTTCACTGATGCAGGACTCAAAATTAGTATTTTAAAAAAATTCACTAAACCACGGAATCAAACAGTAATTATTTTACTTATCCTTGATAAATTTCACCGGTCCAACTAAAATGAAACAGAAGCCAGTTCAGTGCTAATTCGACATTTATTATTTATTAGCATCAACTCAAAAACAATAACAACCTTATTTCACCAATAAGACCCACATAAGCATTTCTCCGAATATTCAGTGCAGAAAGTACACAACATTACAGCCTTTCCTGATCACTGATGAAGCCTGTTCGTTGTATTACAAAGGCGGGGGGCGGGGGGCAAAGTCCGAATGAAGCGATCTGACCAGCTAAGCTGTTTAGTTAGCTGCAGAATATACATAAACGATTACCACGCCTCTTACCATGACGTTCGTCCTTGAATCTCGAAACCCATTCTCAGCTACTGGGTCGGACAAACCCCCAAATGTCGCGGTCATTGATCGAACCCGGTTTGTCTGACTCACAGTCAAACGCACATACCATTGGACCAAACGGTTCATGCCAATTAGGGTCCACCTGGGCCACTGTGTACAGCATTATAAAGTTACTGGGGCTATAATACACTTCTGCTGCATAGGAAATATTCGGTATATCGTAGGATATAAAGATTGTTGATATTTTAATTTACCATTTAAAAAGCTAACTCTCTGACTTCTTGTGCAGTTTTTTCCACGAGAATATATACAAACCAGATACGGGAACACATACATAGCACTATAATCTTCAAATATAAACACAACTTAAGATATAAATTCAAAATAAAATTTCATTATCTTTTCTTGAACCCAAACTGAACGTAAAGACAGTTCCTATACTCAAGGCTGTTGTAAGGGTCAGGCGATGGAGGAGTGTGCAGAAGGCGATGCTAGCCTGGGGTGCCGTTTCCTCCAGCGCAAACACTCGACGGCCCTGGCTATACTTGCGTTTCTAGTTAAAAAAAAAATAAAAAATAAAAACAACAACAAAAAATGTGCACTGCTATGACAAAACCAACTTTGAAAAAAAACTTTTAGTAATTCATATGTTTGTTAGCAATATAACGTAACCAGTGAGGATCAATATGTATAACTTAAATTTTAGACAATAATAAACTAAAAAGTGCTCGAACTAGTCATTAATGGCCCATGTTCCCAACATAGCGTTGATACATTTTCTGTCTTAATTTGTAATACCGGTACACATTGTCAGTGGCGTAGCGAGGGTATCTAGCGCCCGGGGACAAAACATAAACTTGGCGCCCCCTTCGAGTGTATCTGAGATAACGAATAGTTGTATTTTCCTCATTTTGGCGCCCCTGACACATGGAGCCCGGGGACAACTGTTCCCCCTCACCCCCACCCCCACCCCCCAAGCTACACCACTGCACGTTGTCGAGAAAATCACACCTTGCTCTCTAGCTCAAACCTTATTTTCGTTATCTCATTTTCTGGCCTATAATTGAGCACAAACGTTGTAAAGAGACCATAAATCTATTACAGACCAGTGGTGCATTTCTAAAGGGGCTTCATTGGTGATTACTAATAACCAAAGATTGAAAGTGTTGCATTACATGAATAATATATTATGAGAGAGAGAGAGAGAGAGAGAGAGAGAGAGAGAGAGAGAGAGATTACTTTATCAATGTTCGTTGTAGTTCTGGCTTATTGGTTATGGAATGAATCTTATCACAACTGGCATAAGTTCAACCAAAGTAACTGTATGTAAGTTGTTACAAACATGTTACAAACATTATTTATCAAAACACAGACAGATAACATAGAAATCTCGCGCCAAAAAAAAGTCGTAAATTATTATCGTCGTAGGCGACACTGTCACAGTAAGGAATGGTGCACGCTTTTTTTTTTTTCAACCTCTTCTTTAGTAATTTCACTAAATAGATTGCTGAAAATTAGACCTGTCTGGTCATTGACAATTACAAAATTGTGTGTGGGAATTTCAAAACTAATATAGAAATATTCAAAGTCGACAGAAAATTCAAGAAAAGGAAATATAACGTAGAATATGCCTTTTTATTTCGATTACATACATATTCTTTTTTTCTCACATTCGGATATTCTTTAACATATGTGCATATGATATACTTTAGCCAAATTAAGACTCTCCGTTCACTGTCAGGAAAAAATTGGAAAATACATTATAACTGCGTACTCAGTCTACAGAAACAACTAAAGATACTTCTGGTCATTCATCAAAACAATAATAAGAATTCAAACAGTTTTATAAATTAAGGCGTTATCTTACAAGAACAAAAACGAAATGTATTTTATCACTAGAACGGTACATGTCTCTATTACCTCCCTCTGGTTCTGCCTAATAAATACATTCTGCTTTACACTGCCCTATCGATATAAGCGCGTGTGTAACGGACATTCCAGATTTATATACATTAACTAAATTCTAAACTATAACACATTTACTGCCTTGTTTTTCTTTTGCATGTTTGTTTACTTGTTTGTTTTACTTTTCTACTCCTTTATTGCAAGTTCTCTACAGCTATATCTCTGTGTTTTATATGTTCCTCTTTGTGGGAACAGGTCAAAACGTACCCAAACCGAAACGTACCCAAGTCAAAACGTACCCAAACGGAAACGTACCCACATCAAAACCTACTCAAGTCAAAACGTACCCAAATTATTTTCTTAAACCAAGTCAAAACGTCCCCCAATTTTTTTGTTATTCTCTTTAGTTGTTCTTGCTTTTAGTGTACGATTGCTTTCAAATTTGGAAACGTGTAGATAAATCCAGTGACAAAAAAAAGAAACTGGTGAATACATTCTTGTAGATTTCTGCATTTGCATTTAAATGTGTTATTGTCAATGATTTCTAAAATATAATAAGATATCAGAGAAACTGCACACAATGATTGGATTTTAAAATCAATACACCCTGCTCTGTATAACTGCGATGCCATCAAATAGGGTTATGTACAAACCTCTTCACGTTCAGTATTCCGCAGGGTGAAATAGCGTTTGTTGAATAAGCAAGCGATGAATGACATGTAATGAATATACGTTGAGGGATGTGATTATAGACTTTCAACATGAACAATGTGAGTACATTTTTTAAATACTTTAGCACAAATTGTTTTTAAAAAATCTATGCTGTGTACAGTCGGATAATGTTACAACTCCTTATCTCTCTCTGTCCGTCTGTCTGTCTTTATACGTATATACATCAGCCATATAGATATTACACATTTCAGTATTGCTACAGTATTTCGATTATACAGATAATCATATTAGCATTAGCTACTGCTATCATGTAAATGCGTAGTATTATTTTATATCTACCAGGTTACCCCAATTGTTTATTAATAAAAAGAATGTAACAGAATAGTCAAATTTTGTTTAATAAGCATGATTATTTATATTATGAAAACATTATCTTTTGATTAAACAGAATGTAATAAGGAATATAATTCACCCATATTTGTTTGCCTTTGACACAACAGAAAAATCTGTTGCAAATTTAAAAATGAAAACAAAACGGGGGTTAAAGAAGTGTTATTTGAAAGTTGTATGACATTATCCGCACACGAATTCAGTTCAGTATTTTTTTTTTTAAAGAAAGTAGAAGAATATTTGTTAATGACTGATACATTATACATGATGCGATATACAAATGTGATTGTCAGCATTAAAAGAATGGTAAATTTCAACTTTGGTGACCCAGTGCACGGAAAAGGCAAATATCACATTGCAAATCTAACATCCTTTCACCATGTTTTCCCACATTTTCGTTCGATGACGTTAGAGTATGATACTTAGCACACAGACGCACACAAACACACATCTCTTTTGTCAACTCCCCCCCCCCAACACACACGTGATGGATCAGATACATTTTTTCAGGAATTCCAAAACTTCAGACCAATACATTATTTTCGAAGTTTCTATTTCCAACCGTGAAAAAGGGAGCTGCAGTAAATCAAGTGTCAGACTAGTGATTCAACGGTCGCGTGTTTGATACCTGACCAGGTCAGTTCATGTCGGCAGTATCGTCATGTCCTTGAGATAAACACCTAGCCACCAAATAATATGATAAAAGTACCGTTAAAACAAGCATTAACACACACACACACACACACACACACACACACACACACACACACACAATTCGCTATTCCGCAGTATAAAAAATAAATAGCAAAACCCAGCAGCACCAACCCGATGGACATTGAAAATTACCGCCGGTCACCTATCGTAATAATTAGGAACTTACGGAATCATCGTGAATGGGCATTACCATTCCTGGTTAATTTATCTGTTTGTTGTGTTAACTGAGTACCTGCCAACATCTTGCAATCGATAAGGTACAATAAATCCTCGCGACGCAACTGGACAAGTTTATACCAATCTTCCACTCATCAAGTAAATTAATGTGAATATTGTCAAAACAGTTTTAGTACACCCCAAAGAACTGATCTCATTATTATTGATAGCAAAGTCTATAGGCTGTCAGGCTGGTTTTGACCAAAACAGCAAATAATCCAGAATTTTACCGAATAATGTGTTTTAATAAACAGTCAATACATTGTGCAGTGACAATACATGAATAGTGTGCTAATGGGGATTTGAGACCGTGCCACCAATTCTGTTACTAAGGCCAGAAAACGCTTGAGAATTACCCATAACTTTTCCCCACTGGGATGTTTTACACACACGTTAATCCGTGATTGTAGCCCGCCTGGAAGCTTCGATTCTCAACCGCGTCATGGGTTTCGGGATGGGAAATGCAACGGTGGGAGATTGTAGACAGATTGATGTTCGTTGACAATCGTTTGCTTGTTTTTTACTGCCTATAAATCAATTATTTGTTTTGGGGCGCTAGCGCCCCAGTTACATATCTTTGCGCGGAGTCGTTGGTTTTCCATTTCGATCAGCATCGTTTCGATCTCCTCTATGGCAATCACTTATCTTCTTTGGTGACCGAGTACAGTTTGGCAATTGTGCTGAGACTCCTTTGGGCGGCCGAGGGAATTTCCGAATAAACACCTATTCGCGAATGTAACCGTAGTGAAATTATTTCTTCGGTGCCACCATCCACACCGGTCACTATCGATATATCTCCGACAAAAGTTCCGATTGGAATACCTATGACAGTTGCCGTAGTTGCAATTCCCACAACACTATGGCCAACGGTAGTTGCCGCCGCGAGTCCACAAGACTTAATAGCATCCACGACAACACACACACGTTTGCATCTTATAAGTAAAACGTTTTCTCAGCGATTTCAGCTCGCAATAATTTTTCTGTTTCGATCTTTTTCTCGCGTCGGTTTCTTTGAAGTTTGATCACAGTTCTTCTAGTAATATTATAACCGCGAAGTATAATTGATCGACAGACTGGCCCTGTTCGACTCCAACAGGCACACGAACTTCCAACTAAGCATTTGTCTTAGCTAGTACAACTGCTATGCAATCATGGAAATTCCCGGTTAAAATAAACAACTGTGATCTGGACTCGGGCATCTTTAAGTTGTGAGGTTTAGGTCTATCAATTTTTTAAAAAATCATGAAAGCAAGCCAATGATTTTATACGTTTCAGAGGCCAGTTTATTTTGTTTTTACTTAACTGGTTAATATTACTTTAATTAGGCTATATGAAGTAACTAGGAGTGGCGGTGAGTGAACCTCGGCGACCTTTGCTTCCACACATTGCTTTATCCGAGTATTGGCAATATCGATCTAGTCTTTAAAAACAGGCAACAGTCCCTGTTTTTCTCGTTTTCATTGATTTCGGCCTGATTTTTATTTACTATGGCATCTCGCAGCTTTGAAACAATATCGTTGATGTCCACTCTGGATGTTTAAAGTTGTCCAGTGTGATCTTGAAAAATTACAAGCTCTCCTGGGTCGACGTCTACACAGCTCGATCAAACTGGCTTTGCTTGCAAACCTGGTCAGATCCATATTAGTGCCGCATCGAATCGCTGCGATCTAGAATCCGTAAATTTCAATAGGAATCTTGTATATGTTTTAAATGTAGCTTCCAAGCGATAATGGAAAATCAACTAGTGCTTGTAGGGTCTGTGAATGAACTTCGCTCCTCGAGTGCATGCAGTGCTTCAACAACAAAATGTTCACATGTTGGATATGGCAGCATTGAGCACAACAGCGGTACTCGTCCAACTCTAGAGCTCAGGGAGCTTTGTGTGTAAATAATCAACAACTTCTCGAGGCTGTGCAAGTTCATACGGGTCAGACCGCGTATGCGATTGAATGAGTTCTAGGTCCTCTTTTCGAATCAAGGTTAACAATGCGGAGGAGCAATGATGCATGTTCATCCCGAATAAAGACACATGTGATATGTTTGACTGACTTCTTCATCGCGAGTCAATAAAACGTGGTTCATAGACGCACTATAGACGTCAACGGCTAGTCGACGACCGAAAACCTTATACCGAAGGCATTTTTGGAGTCGTCGGTGGTACTTGAAAACCTAGGACCAAGTGTATTTTGCGAGACCTTTAACTTTTTATATGCGGCCTAGAGACGCTATGCTTCCACCAATCTCTTTTCTGAGAACCACACCGAATGCGGTTCTGGCGGCCCCTAAGGCAGGTGGTTTTGCAACCGCTGAAGCTGCCGTCGCCAACATGAAAAATTTCACTGACCTTTTGCATTAGCACCACCTGTGACTTCAATTACTATAACATTAAAGAGATGCGTTTTTGCTTAACTTACTAAACATCGTCAAGCTGAGTTTGAGTTAGTTTCACGATGACAGTTACAGTTAACTCTGCCGGATAAAACCGAAATCGTTTTTACTGTACTTTTTATTTTTACAAGTTTGCTTGTGTTAATATTAGCTGGCCTAATTTTAATTGTAATGTTCAATTACAACTACTAGTTTGAGAAAACAACGGTTTTTCACAGGAACGTCAATTTCTTCAATCAGTCACCTGTGCCTTCCACGAGCTGAAGCTTATCAGAGAGAATTGCAGCAATGCAAATGTAATTGGGTAGGGGGTGCTCGGTTACACATGCATGAAAGTGCATGTCGACCACGTACTGCTTGTACAGACGTAGATGATTGAGAGAGAAGTAACATATCGAGTACGACGTAGTCGAGTCTTTAACGAAATTCTGCAGACCTTTGTCAACGCTTTGATTCAGGCCCATGTATTAACATAACTACTAATGCTCACGTGAGACTTTTATTGGCTTACAATCGAGCAAATTTTCTTGTAAGGGTTCCATATGGCTGTTTAACGCAGAGAAATGTCAGACGCTCTCAACTGGTCAAATGTCTTACCACTAGTGGTCTGTCCACCGCCCACCTGGCCTATAGTTTGAAACGCCACAAACAAGTTTCTTGGTGCACTGATACATTGTTTGGTAGTTATTTGCAATGAACACTACTCAACCAGTTTTCTACTGAGTCTGTTGTGAGTACCAGAAACGATCGAGTTGGAGTGCCTCTAGACTCGTGAACGAGAACAAAAGCGCTTCCGTGGTCAACGAAGCGGTTAGCAGAGACATCCAAGATGTATATTTTGACAACGTTGCTAGCAGAGGCACATGAATCAAACCAAACTGTATATTTGCTTTTGCCCTTTCGGCTTAACACGACTGTATGTTTTGAGTCCGAAAATAACTTTGCGGACGTCTGTGCAAAACCGAAATATATGACGGAAAAGAATTTCAATCGAAGGCATAAATGGGTCTACACGAAGTTGTTCTCGATCCAGCAGAAATCCAAGAATTGTTGGTGCCAGACAATGTAAAGGCGCCCACAAAACCTGACCTGACAGGCATATCAGCAGGTTGCGGGTCCATAAAAGTAATCTTGAAAGTTTACCAAGGGCATAAGGATATGAACCGCATGATTGGTTCCATCCCTATGAAATATTATAAACTTGCCAACGGAAATTGCGTAACTGTCATTGTATATGGCGATTCTGAGAATTGTCGTGGTAACATTGACATTGTTAAGACATGATTTTATTTCCTTTCCGTATGTTAGATAACAAGCGCTATTGGACAACGTCACGATGCCATTGTTGACAAATCCAGCCTTGGTAGCGCCGGCATAATCGTTACCGCCAGTTTGCATACATTTTGTATCAATTGCACGCTTGGGAGAAAATACCAAACAATGTCCTGCACTTGTAATTCTAATTGGTCACGCTCATCACGGTCCTAATCTGAGAATGAATAATACGAATAATCTCAGACGCTTCGATTTAGCATTTCTGGCAGGTCCATTATATGTTAACTCTTTTGTCTAATATATTTTGAGGCCCTTGCACAATCGTCATCAAATTCCCATTTTCAGATTTGCGATCATTGAATTCATTCTGGTTTGTGCCAGACGTTGTTGAGTGGCTACACTGATGATTTTATCTACCTGGGTTAGCATTGCTACTGTCAATGGAAGTGTCGCCAAGTATGGTTGTCGAGTCACTAATGGTTTTTGTCGATCTCGAATCGATTGAACCGCCTGTTAGCCCAGAATTTCAACTGATCAATAGCATAATTTTTTATGCTGTCAACAATTCGTATTGCACCATATTTAGCAATAGGCGAAGCGCGCGAGGCCAGGCCCGTGAGAATGTTTAATGATCCTGTGAACAATCCCCAAATAACATCCCCAAAACCACTTCCATAATATGTCGCGTAAGCGGGTTTACTGGCATTGACAACACGAATGAATGTTCGCAAGTCGATCGCCAAAGTACAGTTGTATCGTCAATGCTTCCCAACAGAAGTCCAACGAGTGCCCTTCCTACTCGACAAGAGAAACCCGATTGATGCAATCAAATGAAGATGAGCCGTAGGAGCATTCGGGGAAAATCCAAACAATATGTAACCCTGGAATGCTTGCGTCGTCGAGTATGAGGTTCGGCAACTGTCGCTGCTGGCGTCACAGACTAAATTAACCTGAATCGTTGAGGTGATTTTGACAATGGCTGGGCGATATTTTAACCGCACTCTCTGGGTCCTGAGCGTATGATTTCCTGGGCCGAGAAAATATATTCAGGCCATCGAGAAGCGTTCTCGGCGACGACTGTGAGGTGTCAACCGCGTACTGTGGTGATTCGATCGAAAAAGCAGAGATAAGCGTGGGCCCGTGTGGCGTTGCCGGTCACCAGCCAAAACCTATATATTATTTTCTATCGTGGATCGATTCGGTGATGTACGCGTCTGTGGGAAGTCCAACAGCATTCAAAGTCGCGCCACCTTCCGACAAGAATACAAGCGATTTATTAGAGTTGAAGCCACCGAAGATTGGCGATCGAATATTAGGCCATCTGTAATAAATGCTTAGCGACACTTGTGCGATCACGGAAGCCTTGGATTTTCCCGCTTCAAATGATGACGGGAAAACTACGTGCAATTCTGGCTTTGTTGACGAGATTGCAATCACGCTCGAGGTTTTATTTGCAAGAACAAACATATCGCAGCATTGATTTCACGAAGAAATGGAAGATGCTCAGAATACATAATGCATGTACATCATTGATGTCTTCACTGAGTTCGTGCATAACTACCGTGTAGAGAAAATTGAAGCTGAGCTTTTATGCATCTGGCAAGAGTCCATCCAGAAAGTGTTTAACTGTAATTTCCACGTATTCGAGAATCTTTGCAAAAGCTTTGTCGATTTCATCACTGATGGCATCATTGTCAACACAGTTCAACATTGTACGGGCGCAGCTGCGAAACCACCATCGAAAGATTGTGCACACATAATTGGCTGGTGAGTCGAAGCTTAACGTGGAGTTCTGCGTCATAATAAAGTCAGCACCGAGAACAATATCCACTTTAACCTGGAGTACGCGTATGCTTTGATATTGATATGATTTCCCGACACGTTTGAAAGAAGCTTCATGAAGTAGATGCCAGGGATAATTACCCAGTATCAGCAATCATATATGCGAATTCAGTCCACCTGTTCAGCGGAGGAATCTTAATGTGTAAGCGTACTGCTGTTGCACAACTGAACGCGTCTTCTATGGAGGAAGTCCTAATAGTGTAAATATATGTTTTTGCAGTACATGTGGATAATATCGTTATTCTACTTTCTCGCGCGGATTGCTTGAGTTGATTCACAGCTTGCCTAACAACAAGATGTGTTTCGTTTTAGGGAAGGTGCCTCATATCCAGCCTTGGCTCCTCTTTAGGAAGACTCCATAGTATAAGTATATCTGCTTTTCTTGTATTCCACGTTCTCTGGCAGTGTGCTTAACTGTAGGTATACCTTATTATAATACAACAGCTTTGCATAATTGCTTATTTATATTTGACTTTTTTTATTATCATTTTTGTAGTATCAGGATAAGAAACAGGAACAGACCCTAGATATTATTTTTCCATGACAACATCATCAATTTTTATTGAAACACTTTTTGGCTGGTGTGTTGCAAGTCTTCGCTGAAGTTCACGATTTGGCGACTTGACCTCAATGACACGCTTAAGACTTGGCTTTTCACAAAATGACACTGAATCATTTCCGAATATACCTTGTCACTGCAAATAAATGTATTATCAAGTATACATGTAAGTGCCGCTGGTGTTTCTATATATTATACACCAAATGTATCTCTCTAACTAATTTGGCGTCGACAGTGAGCACGAAGATCTTAGCTGTGTTTGTCATATTCACTCTCTTCTCTTGTCTTCGTTGAATATTTAAAAGACTTTCCCTGGTTTTCCAATATCTTCAAGGTCGTCAAACGGTCTAACGCACTTACAAGGGCGACTCATTTAATGTCCGAAACTTAAAGCCTTTCTTGTTCAACATCATATAATGACTTTTTTCTGGCGCTTTGTTATATTCTTCGCCAAGGTTTCGTCCAACGCGATTCTTAAGTCGCTTAATTTATGAAGATATGCTATATACGTCTTTAAAAAATTATATAACATTTTTTGGGCTTCTTTGAAGAATAGATATGAGCATTCAAGCTAAGTTTTGATTTAATCTTTTGTCCTACCGTACAAACACACCATAGGTCTGGTGATTTCTTTCATAATACCATACGTATCAAACTGTGTGGTTTCTAATATCGTGATACATGTATAGCAGTCCACTCCAATTCTCTAACGGTAAATGACTTTTGGATTGTCAACGTATATCGGCCTGTCTTTGAGCTCATGTGACTACATCTACCTACCCGAAACCCATGACGTGCTTGAGACTCCAAGCTTCCACTCGGGCTACGATCTCGGATGCATGTGTTTGCAAAATATCGGCATTGGAGAAAATCTATGCGGAGTTCTGAGGGAGTATCGGGGCTGGGAACGGGAATTGGTAAGACGTTCTCACTTTATCATATTTCTACATTTGAAAGCATTGAATGTGCTCAGCCGCCACCGGAAGGGCAGACATAATATAATAATAAGAGAGAGCTTGACCGCATAGGGAAGAGACTAAGAAAGTACCAGAAATGCTGGGCAAACGAATAATATGGCTTATGTATGACCCAGGAGAGACTGTAATGTTGTGAACTTTCTCACCTAAGTATTCGTAGAAATCCAAATGTGTGATTGGTACTTCATTCATTGATGGGCGTAAACATTCTCACAAAAAAAAACCTGTAATCACACAATGCACGCTCTCTGCACGGAGTAATAAGTGAAATAAAAACAAAGTTGATTCCTTGTAATCAGAACAAATTGTGGCATCATTGAACAAAAGTGTTTCCAATAAGCTTGAACATGAACGTTCAACTTTTCGTGTGTCTTGTTGTAAATGTTTTGAGTTAATGTCTGACAATAGCATAAGTATATAAGCATAAATAATGATAGGAGGCGATGATGAAATATAAGTATGTCTACTAACTCTGATAAATATGACTGGAAAGTAGGGCTTGTTGGTTATAACATCAGATTTCACCGTTTCAGCATATTTCAGTGCTAAATACGTTATGGTTAGTGAATGTTTAAAAGTCGTAGTGCATTTACTAAATATAAATAGACCCAGATGTCCACATTGTCCATTCATGAATAAAATACTTACTTCAGTAGCAGCAATACCGAAATAAAATTCAAATGCGTCATGATAATGACTGTGTAAGATCTAGTGATATTTATTTGATAACTTGAAAAACTAAATATGCTGGACAAACCCGTCATCATACATAGATCGATCTGTTTTTATTTTTAATCTCGACGATGGTAGTGTTAATTTGGAAAAGAAACGTCTGTTAAATAAACATCCTGGATTCACCGTCTAGGTGCTGCCTATCCAATTTGTTTGAGTCGAAGAGTATATATATATATATATATATATATATATATATATATATATATATATATAATTGACTGATACACTTATTGTATTTGGTAATTTCGATTATTGTTGGTGTGGACGGGGGATTAAGTCTTTTCCCTACAAGACATTTCGATTATTATATAATGAAAATTGCGCATTTCGCTGCTGCTGTATGTCAAATCAAAATTGACTAACCCAGTATCCATGGAACTAATATTATATATTTTTATGTATTATTTGTAGAGACCTGACCACAAAAAATAAACACCACAACAAATGTGCAATTTTAAAAAATGTACAATACTCTCTGTTGTGCTTCTTTTGAATTATTTACTGATCAAAATCAAATAAAATGTAATTCACCTTCTACTAATGTTTAAAATCTGATATAATTTCTTTTGCAAGTTAAAAAACTGTTTTCAATAAATCAGTGTTAAGTCTGATATATAAACATTTGGATAACAAGAGAAATGGAAACATGCAACTACAGACGGGATAGGTAACTATTGCTTACGTTGTCTTGTAAGTCTCTGATACAAACCAGTAATTAAAGTTAGGTTACTGTAACATACTGTGAGAAAACTAAAAGCTGCAATGTCTATGCATTTGTTTTCCTGGAGTGTTTGTAAACTGAAAGCAAAAAAATAAAGAGACTAAAGTGTGTGACATTTGTCTCTTCGCACTATGTTCAAACTAGGCCTGTTGGTAGCGTCGGTTATCAATTCAAAGCATTAATTTCCATATTTGTTTTCACCTAAAAAAATACTTCTGCAGATAACTGTATCATCTACAACAAACGCCAATACAACGACAACTACTTATGTTCCAACGACCCCCTTCTTTACCACAACCACATCAGCCGGACTGTTTGACTCTCCAGAAGGAACAACAATCCTTGGACTACTAATTGCGATCCTTGTGATTCTAGCGGTGCTCCCATTACTGTTTTATATTCTTGCCAGAAAATGCTGCTGGATCAAAATGTAACTATACCCGTCTCTCTGTATGTATGCTTCTCTCTCTCTCTCTCTCTCTCTCTCTCTCTCTCTCTCTCTCTCTCTTTGATAATCTAAATATGCTAATGTTACTACTATTCTTCCGTGAGAGAGAGAGAGAGAGAGAGAGAGAGAGAGAGAGAGAGAGAGAGAGAGAGATTGCATCACACGCCTTGAAGATTGATAGTGGAGAGCCGATAAAATATGGACACAGTAAAAGGCGTATTTTTCAAGTGAATATATTGCATATAGTCTGTGTACGGACAACTGGGCAGATTCAGTATGTTCGTTACGTACCTATATATTTGAGGTTTCGTACCCTGACTTCTCAATGATGAAAAAACAGGATACCAGACTACAAATGTATAATTAATTCCATACAATAGTGTGGATGGGACGTAATAGTCTCGCTCAGTCTGGACTCAGTACACAGTTATTTTAATCATATAGTTCTTATATTTGTTTTTTAACTTGAACTTTGTATTGGGTTCAAATCCTAATATATCACCAACACCCTTATTATTCTGGCGATTTCAGTAAACGGGGACACGGCAGTATGGTGATACAGTGAGACCGACGTGTGTAATAGCTTTAAACTTTTTATAAGGCGTTGAACCTTCATTCGCGGGGACATAGCAGAAGGCTCACACGACAGATTTAAAAAATATAAATCACCTTTATTTATCCATAACATTTAATTCTTACCTTGACCATTTTAATAAGCATTAGATTTTTGTGTTCTTTTTTTTTTAGGACTCCGAGTGGACAAAGTCAGTTGTCACATGGAATACCATCCTCGACGGGCAGGAATAAAAAAATACAGACGGATGTTACAGGTATAGAAGCACACGGACTGCTATTCTCAGTTTCGCTTCTACACCATTATCTCCCTCTTGACTTTCTATTTTTTGAAATTATTTTTATTTGTCTAATCTATTTTTTTCTGTTAAGCTTATCAAGCTTGGATAGGTAAAGAATTATTATTATTATCATTTTTATTATTATTATTATTATTATTATTATTATTATTATTATTATTAAGGCCTCTTCAATGGTTTCTTGTCTTGTGTTAAAGGAATAATTTAAGATCTTGTTTCAAACACGTCAGATATGGCTCTTGCTGTTTATTTTCGTATGATGAGTTAGTAAGTGCATTTTCTGATACCTTTTATTCATCTTTTCTCGTTCCAAAAACCACATCACCCCACCCTCCAAACCACTGAAAAGAACTTTGGTAAATAGGTAGCCCACGTGGCGACCATCGAAAGGAATATAATTGTTTGGGCCCTATCCTGGAGTCCCGGGGGAAGTGGTCAATGTTCAAATATACAAATGATGCAGTTGTAGTATACAATTTAATATTTCTTTACCAAACTTTGTACACGCATTCGTAGGAGGGTCACTCATAATACATGTAAGGAATTAGGGATTATGACCCCTGTGTTATGACATGGAGAATGGGGCATTTAATAGATCGCATGGGAATTTGCCATGGCAGTCCATGGAAGAAGCATTGGTTTTCATCAAAGTTTCTTCCTATTTTTCAAAAGGTAAAGACATGGAAGATCTATTCCGCAAGCGCCAGCCGACGAATGTGTTAGAATATAAAGGAAAAGTTATGGAAAACCAGGAAATGCCAGCCAGAATTAAACCTGTGAATCCGAACACTTGGAATGACCCCTGGTCAAGCAAATTTCCACGTGACCATCATTACATAACACGCCTGGAGGATTAATAGTGGAGACCCGTTAAAATATGGACACAATAAAAGGCGTGGTTTTTAAGTGATTATATTGTATAAATCCTGTGTGCGGACAAATGGGCAGATTCAGGACGTCCCTTATGTACCTATGTTTCAGAGGTTTTGTCCTCTGCCTTCTCGGTGATAAGTAGACAGGGTACCAGACTACAAATGTATAAGTAATTCCATACAATATTGCATACGTGACGTAATAGTCTTGCTCCGTCTGGACTCAGTACATAGCTATTTCCCACATATAGTTTTTATACCTGTGTTTCAGTTACGGAACTTCCTGTGTCCAAACCCTAATAAATCACAAGTTAATCTAAAGCATCTTCAAGGACGAACTCGCAGTGAAGTTCTTCCCATAGTTTATCCAGCATTTTTTGAGAGGGTGAACAATAAACATAGAAACGTGCCATGGGTCAGAGATTTCACTTCCGGGCCAGCAACAATGCCTGATTACTCACTGTCCATTGTCGCCAAAATACACACAATCACACAGTAAATGCTCGTTTTCAAAGATATACCAATTTTCTTTAAAACAATACAAAATATTAATGAATCTATTCCAATTATCACAACCAAAACAAGACAAGAAAACATAAAATAAACTGGCAAAACATTTATATGAGTACTGATACAGAGTAATAATTGAGTATGCCCAGTAGAACGAAATATGGATACTCGAGATTTTGGAAGCTTGGCATGTACATCCTTGCAAATTTAGACAGCTGCTTTGCCACCCAAGGCGAAGTTCGGCAAACCCCACTCAGATATAATTTAGACAACAAATATGATAGTAACCATCATCAATTCAATTTGTTCTCACTTCCTTGGCCAAATATTTCAATGTGTGCAGATAAATTAATAAATAAACACGTAAGTCTCGAAGCTGCTATAATCTTGAGTACTTTGATGAAAAGAAAAGATTTAAAGGTTGTTTTTTTCACTCGGTATCAAAGCATATTTTCAGTTTTGCACGCAACCCATAACTACGTGGCATAGAGTGCTTGAAACCTGACTTATGAGAAATAACCATAGTGACTGAATAACATTGTTGATCACAATATGTCTGAATGTGTTCGTTTCTACACGGATATCCCACGTATTTCCCAAACAATGAACACCACTTGACTTACTGATATTGTGTCATTTACGTTTTATCATCAACTTTAAAAATCAAGAATTATGACATAAAAATTAAATGCTTACTAAAAGAGCATTGCAATTTTTTTCCGAGATGGCCTCTCAGATCAATCGGGATATCACTCGCTCATTTCGTTTAGTCAAGGCACAACCGAAGATGTTGGTGTAGCAATACATATGAAATTGATAGGTTGGTGATTCGCCTCCGGCCGAGTCCACCACATATTTTCCGAAAAGAAAAGATTAGCAATGTTCTGACTGCGACTTTGTCTCCTTCCAACACCATATTTGTGCGACGTGAACGAAAGAGGTTACCAAATTAAGAAAATTACATCTGATGTTTGTTCTCGACTGAAAGAGGCCGATGATGTTCCGATTGCTCTCAGATTAAAATCAATGTTTTTTTAAATTCTGGGTTTCCTCTTCAAAAAGTCTTAGCAACTGGCAAAGGACTTTTAAGTATATGGTAAAAATTTATTGAAATTGTGCACGAGTGGTGTTGAAATTATAGTGATTTGAAAGTGTGGATGTTATATAGGAGACATGGCTCAGCGGTCTGCGTGCCCGATTTGTGATCAATCGGCTGCGGTTCGAGTTCTACCTGTTACGTAACAAGGCTCGTACTCAGTAACAAGGAAAAGTGTGAGGCCAGCAAGCTTTGTATATTTAAACAGAATAATTTATTTCCCTAGAAAACACAGTAAAAATGTGAAAAAGACTTACAGTTTGTGAATATAATCCAAAAATTAATCCTGGAATTAAAACATATAAGTCCTATCACTAAACATTTCTAATTGAATCCAGGTTCGAAGCCCGACGACGTTCCAAGATGGAGGACGATGACGTCAGGTAAAGTAGTTGTACGAAAAGTCAACAGTTCCTCGTTGAATCACAACTTATAATGTTCCAGATAGAATTCCAGAATAAAAGTCCAATAAATGTCTTTGTCCAAGAATTTTGATGAAGAAGAGTATTTTCCAGGTTAATAAATTATTTTAAATAAAAAAAACTCAACTTAAAACGGCAACAATAAAAAAACACCTTTCAGCCTCAAGGTATTATTCACAACTCCCAGAAAAATATTAAGAATGCGTATTTAAACCCAACGAAACCTTCAGACCCGTGTGACTGGTCACGTGGTCAATAAATTATCGAACAGCACATTAAAAAAATGCCATTTTACACGTAGGCCAGAATAGCCGTATCTAAAAATCAGATTCTCACGCTAGAAATGAATAATAAAAAATGGCTGCTTACATATAGCTAACACGTAGGCCGAACATGACCTTGGTAATAGCCAATCGTTTTCACTCGATGTTTACAAACTTCCCAACCCAAGACGAACTAAAAATAATGATCACGTAAACTTTTACGTTCTAACCAGGTCAAAACAGAAGACTGAATTATTTTTTTTCAAAAATATCAAATCCCGTGAAAATAATCATTACAATAAAATGTAATGAAACAAAAATAAAATAAAAAAGAATTTAAAATTAACACACAAGCAATTTAATTACATATACGTAACACTTTCCCCCATAAAGAAAAAAGAAAGATTTATATAACAAATCTTTCTTTTTACCATATGTAAGTTATACACGAGGTTAAACAAAATTACATAAGAAAACTCTTATGAATATGCAAAGTGTACATGAAATAATATTTATATACACGGGAAAGTGCATCTGCAATCAAATTGTCTTTTCTCTTGATGTGCCTGATGTCAAGATTGTATTCTTGTAAAAACAAACTCCACCTTAATAATCTTTGATTTTTATTTTTCATCTTGTCGATGAAGGTAACGGGGTTGTGATCACAAAACACAACAACCGGAGAAGGAGCTGAACTAATGTAAACTTCAAAATGCTGTAATGCTAAAATTAAAGCCAAACATTCCTTCTCGATTACTGAGTAATTTCTTTGCTGCTTATTTAATTTCTTAGCACAAAAATAGCACACTGGATGTTCAACAAAACTTCTATCATCTTGAATCAATACTTCTCCAACCTCAACATTACTTGCATCCACATATAGTTTAAATGGCTGACTGAAATCTGGAGCTGTTAGAACTGGTGCACCTTCGAATATGGCCTTTAACCTATCAAAAGCCTCCTGACATTTTTCAGTCCAAAGAAACTTGCTTTTCTTGCTCAACAAGTTTGTCAGGGGTTCAGCAATATTAGAAAAATTTTAACAAAATTTCCGATAGTATCCAGCCATACTTAAAAATCGCATCAGCTGCTTTTTACTGACAGGTACAGGAAATTCAGAGATAGCCTTGACGTTAGCATCTATAGGTTTAACTTGACCGTGTCCCACGATATGTCCTGGAAGAGTTACACAAGTACGGCAGAACTCACATTTAGATAAATTGATTGTCAAATTTGAATCAGAGAGTCTGTCAAGGACTTTCCGAATCGTGGCTAGATGTTCTTTCCAGGTGTTGTTGTAAATGATGACATCATCAATATAAGCATCACAATTATCTAGACCAGAGGTAATCATATTCATCAAACGTTGAAAAGTACTTGGAGAACCCTTCATCCCGAGCGGCATTACTTTATATTGATAGAATCATTTCTGGAGTTACAAATGCCGAAATTTCCTTTGCCTTTTACGTTAGTGGAATTTGCCAAAATCCTTTTAGAAGGTCAAATTTGGTGACATACTTGGCATTTCCAATTTTATCAATACAGTCATCGATTCTTGGTAATGGAAATGAATCTGTTTTTGTCACATTGTTCACCTTCCTATAATCAGTGCACATACGGAAAGTTTTATCCAGTTTCGGAACAAGTATACATGGTGAACTCCAATCACTCTTACTGGGCTCTATAAAATCATTCTCCAGCAAATACTGAATTTCCTTTTTTCAAGTATTCCTGTTTGAGAGGGTTCATCCTGTATAGGTGTTGTTTCACAGGTTTTGAATCTACAATTTCAACGTCATGAAAAACTTTGTTTGTCCTTGTAGGAACATCTGGAAACAAGTGCTCATATTCAAATAATAACAGTTTAAGTTCATTCTTTTTTTTTGTTGTTGCAAATGCAAAAGTTTCTGGTCCAGATTTTTGATAATTTCCGAATTCCGAAGATTTGTCGCTCCAAGATCAGTAGAATCCGACTGAATTTCTTCACTTATATCCTCAGTTTGTGGGACAGGTACAACTAAATTAATTGTATGATTTACTTGGCTATCTCTTTCAATATACTCCTTTAACATTCATGTGGCAAAGGTGTTTTTGTTTTCGCCTCCCAGGAGTATTTATACTGTAATTTAAATCATTTACTTTCTTTTCAACCGTGTATGGACCATAATATTTGGCCTGAAGGGGATTTTGTGGAATGGGCAAGACAGCTAGAACTCTATCACCAGGCTGAAAACTCCTATCTCTTGAGTTTTTATCATATCTTGATTTCATTCTGGGCTGAGTAGAGCGCAGATTTGCTCTTGCGAATTCACAAGCCTTTGACAACTTGTACTTAAAATCAGAAACATAATCAAGAAGATTGCGCTCAGTATCTTCATTAGAAAGAAGTTTCTCTTTCAACAACTTCAATGGTCCCCGCACAGTATGTCCGAAAACTAGTTCATAGGGACTGAAGCCTAAAGATTCTTGAACGGACTCCCTAACAGCAAACAAAAGTAAATGAATGCATTCATCCCAATCTTTACTCGTATCAAAGCAATATGATCGAATCATATTCTTCAAAGTTTGATGAAATCTTTCTAAAGCCCCTTGAGCAGCAGGCAGGATGAACAGACCTTTTGGTTTCCTGACCTTATTTTTACAAATTAACGGTTCATACGAAAGCTGAAAAAATAAGGTCAATAACGCTAAACAGAACCTTCTAACCGATATTATTTCCAAAACGGATAATAAATCGTTTGGGTTAGTTATTTTTGTTATTTTATTTTTGACTTTTTGTTTTAATTTTATAGTGCGTTTAGTTTACTTACCGGGTCAATTAATTTTGGTTGGTTCACCCTGCCTGCTGCTATAAATTAAGTTGAGTCCGTTTCTGTAAAATAGCTAACTGCTAACTTATCTAATCCGTTTTCATGCCATCGTTCATCATCAAAAGTGATTTATAAGCAAGTTGTTTGTAAAATTCTGTTTTTAATTTTTCTAGAAGATTCCTGTATGCGACAATTTCTTTCTCCATTATATTTATTCTGTTTGAGTTTAATTCGTTTGTGTTAAAATATTTTTATCTTTTTTGTGTTACTCGTCGTGTTAATTAACCAAATATTTTATCTAAACCTATACGATACCTAGATCTTGGATCATGTAAATTTATCGTTATAAATCCAAATGGAGTAGCTTGTGCTTGGGAAAAGAAGTTTTTGAATTTGATCGGGTCCATATCTCCTGAACACCAGTTGTAATAGATATATTTTTGTGTGTACTTATCTATTCCGTTAAATACAACTAAAATATTGCAGTTGTCTCTGATCACCTTCGGTATATGTACGTATCGTTGAGTGACGTATATAACGTCTGTATTTTTGTGTCTACCTTTGGAAAATATCGTAGCTTGATTTGTTTGTTTATCCATCATCACGTCGTCATATACTACTAAATTATTAATAAATCTATCTAGGTCATCTATGGACGGTGCTTCATCAATATCTGTTATAAAATCAATAATATCATTATCTTCACCTTCTTCATTAATTAATTTCGCTTTCTCATTAAAATCCCTGAGTACATCGTAGCATTGTTGATCATCTGCAGTTGGTGCTACTAAATACAGTTTACTCCATCTCAACCATCTCATTATTAAATTTAGTAATAGTTGTGTTTTACCTGATCCGGATGGACCTATTATAATCATCCTTATCGAATTTGGTAATGCTGGATAATGTTTTACTGGTTCCTGTTTTCGTGCCGTTGAAAAGTCAATTATATCCATATAGTGAATAATATGAATCTATATTGTGTTCGATGTAGAGCATCTACACCCACTGCTGAATTAACAACGATAACAACGAAGAATAAACGACGTGCTCTGACAGGCAAATGCGTTAAATGTGGCACGAAGAAATACAAATTTGTCTCCATGACTAAGTCAGGAACAAAGACAGGTAGAGATATTGCTGCTTCATTATGGAAATAACCAGGAACTCCATGGGCTAAATACCCCGGTGAGAAACATCCTCCTGGATATAATTATTGTGGTCCTGGAACTCGACTTGATATACGACTTGATGATCAAGATCAACCAAGATCAGGAGAGTATCCAATAAATAAGATTGATCAAGCGTGTCATGTTCATGACGTTGCGTATAAAAGTAAAGATTTACAACAACGGCATCTCGCAGCTGTAAAATTGATTCATGCGTTAAATTCTATACCTAATAAGTCTGTTAGAGAAAAACTCGCTAGTTTTCTAGTAAAATCTGCCATGAAAAGTAAAATAATGTTAGGGGCTGGTAATTAATTATATAACTATTATAACTATTATAATGGAGTCTGTTTATTATAGACCAAGAGGATATTGGAGAGGCAAATCAGTGATTATTAAATTATCTGAAGGAGCAAAAGTCTCACGTTCTGTTGCTGCAGCATGGTTAGCACGACAGGCAATATGGCAAATTTATCTACCACCACCTAAAAAAATTCAGTACGCACATTTTGATGTCAGCGTCCCTAATGAAGTTCATCAAGCAGATATTTTATTTTTACCACATGACACCATTAAAATTGGTAGACGTCAATCACGCACGTACAAATACGCATTAACTGTCGTTGACGTTGCAAGTAGATATAAAGAAGCTGAACCATTATCAAGAAAGACAGCATCTGAAGTTGCATCTGCGTTTGAACGAATTTATCAACGTAGTGGTCTACGATGGCCACAGTTATTACAAGTTGATCCTGGCAAAGAATTTCTTGGTGCAGTATTATCGTTGATGAAGAAACATAACGTTAAAATCAGACGAGGACACACTGAAATTCATCGTGATCAGGCAATCGTTGAACGATTTAATCGAACACTTGCTGAGCGGTTATTTGGATACCAATATGCAAAGGAAATATCCACTGACTTTAAGTCCGGGGAGAGATCTCGTGAATGGGTTGCAAGGTTACCAAGTGTGATAGCTGCGTTAAATAACGAAATTACTCGTTCAACTTCCATGAAACCTTCTAATGCGATTACAAAACAATATATGCAAATACAACGCCGTGAATCTTTCTCTCAACCAGTATTAGGTAATGTAACTGTAAGATATTTATATGAACCTGGTGAACTTGAAGGTGGTAAAAAAAGAGCAACTGATCCTATCTGGAGCGTGACTACACATACAATTTCTAGCGTGGTAAGATCTACTGGTAGACCTCCAATCTACAGACTGGATTCTACAGCTCCTCAACGTGGATTTGTACGTGAACAATTACAAGTAATTCCTAAA
>JAECUM010002509.1:0-160345 GCA_016617855.1 Megalonaias nervosa
CTGCATGAAGATGGCCTGATTATATTTTCAAACCATTCCAGCAGTTTTTCCATTTTGTTTTTATACTTGGAGTTGTTGCAAAAACTTCTTTAGCATGATTAAACAAGAACACCACAAGGGTAGGAAAAATGAAATTTGGTGGAAATATTGTATTCATACAGAGATGACCTGACTAGATTTTCATGCCACGCAACAGTTTTTCCATTGTTTATACATTTTTAGACTTTTTGGTGAGCATATATATTTTACAATGACCATTTAATCAGTTTAAGATTGTAAGATTAATTTGGTCAAAATCCACATTTGTGCTATTTCCACTAAAACTTAAGGCAATTAACTTAGCTTTATTAGTTGGGGACGTTTATAAAATGTTTTCTTAAGAATGTGGTCAGATTAATAGATGATTTGATCCTTAACTGGTAAGAAGAAACAAGATTGGTCTTGACTTTTCAGCCTGAATTAGTCCAGAGTAACTTGAGCAGTTATTTAAATATGGAAAACAAATTTGTCCAGAGCAGGCAATACCAGGTTCTGAAAGTGAAATGAATGAATTACAAAATGTATAAAAAGTAGAACAAGAGTTATCAGCTGTTTGGTTTTTTTTAACAATTTACCTTTCTTTGAAGACCAGGAAGTGGAAAAGTCCAATCAAAGATGCCAGTATTTTTATTGGTGCACATCTGAAAAAGGCCAAGCTGTATACTATGTAATGCAAATTACACCCATCAATAATACACCAGAAAAAGGGAATGAAAAGTTCTTTTAATAATACCTAAAATATACAAGATCTTTTTTAAATAGCCATGATAACCAGTGTGGAAAACCCATAAAATCTTGTTTTTAAAAAAAATCTAACCCTGTGCAAAATATGCAAGTGTAGAGTGCCACCCTATGATATCTAGTCGGTCACAACTAAAAATGGTGACCTCCAGTCGTCCAATATGATTGCCACAATGGCTATGTTGAAAATCTTTTCACAAATGCATGTGAATGAATGGTCATAAATATGAGGTATTCACCAAAAGTGACTTGTGTAAAGACACACCACAGTAGCTGATCCAGATTAATCCCATGGTAGGATTCGACTCTGTAGCATATTCAAAGCTTCATAACACTTACAGCTGAACCACCTCAGTTCCATATAACTTCATTGAATTTTTTGGTTGCTTTAAATCACAATTTATAAGACCTGGTGAAAAGTGCTTGATGGTTATAGAAAACAGACAACCTGGAACATCGGTGAATTTGATACCCATGAAAAGGTCATTTTAACAAAGCTATGTAGATTGACAACCATGCAAATATCCAATCATGGCAAGATGGGATTTCTACAAAACTCTTTTAGGTGAAGCAGCTGCATGCAGAAGCTGATTGTAGAGAATAATTTCAGATCCAGCAAGTCTGTATAAAACCTGTAATGTGAGACCACTGTTTTAAGAGACCAAGATTTTCATATGCAGATTTGTTGATTATATAGTGCTATGACCTGTAATGAGAGACCACCTGTCTTGAGAGACCATTATTTTCTGGCAGAAGGGGTGGTCTTTCAAGACTGGTTCTACTCTACAACAAATCAGATTTTCAACACCAACCTTTCTAGATTGTGAGTTAGATATAAAACTGAGACTGAAGAAATTTACATTTTGATTTTCAGCGCTGCAAAACAATCCAAGTAACTATCCAAATGTGTGGCACATTCTTCCTTATCTTTATAGTTAAGAACTGCAGCAAAGTTACTTTTCATATTTATTATAAGGATAATTATTCAAATTTTATATCAATTATCACTCCAAATTTTGAAATTCTTTTTATCACTACTCATACTGAAATGACTTCTTATGATGTCCAGTTGGTCCTTGATGAAAATGGTGCTGTTCAGACCATCAGATATGACCACAACAATGACCATTTTCAAAATCTTGTTATAATTATATTTGAGTAAATGGTCACATCATCATGGGTTTTCACTGAAAGACTTATTACATTTTATTGGTCATAATGAAAATGGTGCCAGCCTGACTCCCACAATGGTTGCCAGAATAGCTATCTTGAAAATCTTGTTATTACTACTTCTGTTAGATGGATGGTCATATTGATATTGTGATTTCACCATTAATTAATAATGTCTAATTGGTCCTAAATGGAAATTTTGCCAACCTGATATCAAGTATGACCACAATGGGAGCCATCTTGAAAATCTTGTTATTGTTACTCCAGCAAAATGGAAAGTCTTAACAACATAGGGTTTCCACTAGAAGATTTCTCAGGCTCAAAGGTCAAGTCACTGACTAACGAAGATAAAGGTTTCCTCACAATAACTTAAGTTGTCCATTGTCTTCAGTTGCCAAACTTTGTGAAGAGCTTACACTTGGGTCAAGGTAGAAATATGTTGATTTGGGTATGAAAAGGTGAAAGGTCAAGGTCACTGTGACTGATAGGAATTTTTTTTTCAGCACAATAAAATCATGTGTCATATACCTGGAGTTAACTTTGTGAATGGCTTGCAATTTGGGAAAGGAAGAAGCCTATCAGTTTTATGGTCTGAAGGTCAAGGTAACAGTGAAAAATAGATGGTTTCTGAAAAAGAAAAAGTTTCACTTATCTACACAGAGCCACTATTAGACATGGGATGGCCATATACTGTGCCCTTCACTGTACCTTTTTCTCTCTCAAGTGTAAGGCAATAAAATTTAGTAGGATTGCATTGGCAAGGACACGGTGGTAAGTGTCCAAACAATTTTCACCTTTTCTTTTGATCTGTGCTGAGACTAAAATTACACCTTCTACTTCTAGATCTTTGTAACCCTCATCATCTCTGTTGATTGTTACCCCACCCTCTGGCATCATTTCCATTATCACCACTCTACATATCATCACTTGTAATGTTTAAAGAATTTCACCTGCTAGTAACTAATTAGACCAGTTGAGTCTTAAGAAATCAGTGGCTGGTTGAATCAAGTGGTCAATTACACTTGACCTGGGGTCACATGTCAGTCAATGTATCCATCTGTTAGCTCCAGGACCCCTGCAGTAAGAGGTAGTAATGGCTAGTATACAGTGATATAGCTAGGTCTTATCTTATTGTGGATGAAAAAAAAAGAGGCGGCAAATTCTGCAACATATGGCCTGGCCAGATGTCCCACTGTAGTAGAACATGGGGTATGTACAAGATTAGAATCTGATACCTTGGATTTGGTCCTTTGATATACAGCCTTTCCATCTGTTTACTTATTTGAATTTCTATAATAAGTTTGTGCACATTTGTAGATAGGTTTGTCAGGGCATAATTTCTATCAATATTATTCAAAATTTAATTCTGTTATCAGCACCTGTCCATAGCCACACTTGTGATACCTACTTGAAGATGACAGAGACTCTCTATTCAGATTTTGAACTAGTCTCACTCCTTCCTCCCTAATAAAACTGGAAATTTCACATATGCTAAGTATGTATTTAGATGACATGACAAGTTGAACTTTACCTCTCTGTGTCTTAAAAATTTTGATGACTCCTCATTCTTTATCTCCTTTCTAAAATGGAAGATATTTTGCTCGTCTGATTTCCCTCACAAAAATGGAATGGTTATTAGGAGTTTGTCCGCATTGAACCCTTTCACAAAAATGTCACGATTATTAAGAGTTTTTCCATATTTAATCCTTTAATCCATCCAAGCAATACAATGGGTAATCCTAAAAAGTATTTTACACACAAACACACACACACACACACACACACACACACACACACACACACATATATATATATATATATGAGCTTGAAAAGTATTTTGTATATTGACATTTACTCCAGGAAATTGCTAGTGATAGAAATGTCAGTATTTTTCATGAGTAATAGAAAGTGGTTTCTTTTACTTTTTTTAAAGTGATCAGGCATAAATTAATGTCATATATAAAGCAGATGTCTTTGAAAACATTTTGCACTTCAGTTTTGCTGTTTTCCTTTTTGTCCTTTTTATGAATCGGAACATATTTTGCTTTCATAGCCATATGTTTGATAATACACAATTTAAAGAAGTTTTTAATCCTTTTCAGCTGGTCTTCTACATGTAAAGTTTTCGTATAAAACCACTAAATGTAGCATTTTGTTTAAAAATATCTGTCAGAGTTTCATATGGTTAGAAATTCTTTAAAATTCAAATTAGGTTTGCTTTTGGTAAATAAATCAGTATTACATATTATAGTCATTATTATGAAATGTAAGATTTATATATTTAAAATTTAAAATTTTTCTAAGATTTTCTCTTAACAAATACCAATAAATATAAGAACAGTTGTCATCAAAAATTAAAAACTTACCTCCAGTAATTTTACACATCACCTTACTACTCTAAGAGGATTCTACATTTAATGAGTGAAATGATTTCCCTCAACTAGGTCATTGTGTCCTGTATTTTATGTGTTGATGATGTATTGGTTTAACAAATGGTATTGCTACAAATAGGGTCAAATTTCTTGTTTTTAATGATAAAGTAAGATAGATTTATTCAGTAAAAATTATGAATCATAGCTCAAATTTAAAATTCAGATGTATTTGCCAGTGATAGGTACTAAAATTGACACAAAACGTAAATGAATACATCCTTGCATCAAATGTAGTTTCATATCACATGAAACATGACAGGTATTAAATACAGAAATATGTAAACTCTTTAGAGACATACATATAAGAGCAGAATCTGAACCTTAGCATTGGATCTTGAAAGAGTGTGTCTGTATGTATCTGTGTGTGTGCACATAGCTCTCACTCATTATAATGCGCTTAATTATAACATTATTCAAAATAAAGCACAGTATTGCTATGGACCCCCTTGACCAAAACTATAACAATTATAACAAAATAAAAATTTTAAATATTTTTTTAATTTTCAACATTAATTAGCTAAAAATGGATGTTAAAATCATTGTACTTGAACTGGTACATCAGATGTAAGATGATATAGGTTGAATCAAAGCAACGTGAAGCCTAGTATTATATTTTCATTTCCTTTTTAGAACATTGTTATTTGACAAAATTAAATACACAGATACCATGAAATGAACAAAATATATTTAATTCACATACACTAAAACCATTACTATGCATTTGACTTTACTCCCTCTCCCCAACTGATATGCATCCATGTATTTATGAAATTTCCAATTGTTCTTGCCATACTGCAGTTTGGTAAATATTGCATCATTTTATCTCCAATGAATCAAATTAAAATTTCAGTACACTACCAAACTGTCCTTGATCCATCTAATCCAGCATGTGATTTAATCTTTAGGCCCACATACCAAACCTTGTATGCTCCGAAATAAAACTTCATTCAACCTTTTGGCATACTTGAAAACAGAAAAAATCAGTGTTGGAAATATTGCAAAATTCTGTGCTTAAAAATCACCACATTGAATATCAACATACCACACCACCACAACCCAAATTATATTTGATCTTTGCCAGTTTAGAAAGTCCACAACAAATCATCTACTTGGAAATGTACTGAAACCTCTCAATAAAAACTAATTTCTTGGTTTTTTTGGATTCCTTATCCACATAGAAAGACTTGCAGAATTTTAGATCTGAGAACCCGGTAACATCCTAGATATTACAGAAGCAAGATTTCCTCACACAATCTGGAAAAAGTATTCTCTACAGTTGGTTGCTTTGTCACAGCAGTATAAAAAGTAATGACAGGGTAAATACAGCAGCCAAAGCTGAGCTGCAGTGACCCATTTCCAGATGGAAGATTCCATTTACCCACTGCTATGACTATGATCTAAAAATAAATAATAAACAAGAAGAAGCAACAAACTTTGTCAAATTCAACAAATAATTTATATCCTGAGAATGCAAAGTGAAAAACATAAAAGAACTTAAAATATTGTGAACTAAATCCCAAATAATCATAGAATTTCTAACACAAGTCCTAATAATTAAAGTTTTGAATAAACTTTAGTGGTATTCCAAAGTAAATCCAATGCTAGAAGTGTTGATGTGCCTGTTGTGGCCTGTGTTGTAATGGTGTGCAAACATTCTGTTGGTGAATCACAATAATACAATACAAGAATACATCCTTATTTGTATTTCACTATCAATTTAAATCTCTATTTCCAAGAATGTTATTTATGAGCACTTTGTATTTCCAGAGAAGAATAATTTGAATTAAATAATTTAAATAAATAAATTCCAGCCCACATGAAATACTGGACACAAGAATAATACAACTGATTCTGTTCAGATCTTAACAGCACAAGTGAATAATTGTTAGATAAACAAGATTATATAGTCCTGTACTTGACCTCAGTTCACAGCATTTTCTAAAACAAAAAAAAATATTACCTGATGGAAAATTTCATTCTGGAAGGTTTCAGATGTTTACAAGATAAAATCTTAGTCCCAGTCTGTTACTAAAACTGTAATGTAAAATTTATAATATAAAATGTAGCAAACAACAGGTAGACCTGGCAATTCATGGAGAATTTTCAATGTTCTGGACTCAGATTGAGATAAATCATCGATTCCAAAACCAAAATCAATGATTCAGGTCAGATAGAAAATGAACTTGATTTAGGACAAGGTAAAGTCCAAAATACAATTATCCATAGCATATAATGAATAAAGAAAAAAAAACAACAATGCAAATTTAATACACATAACACAACTATTGGAGAGTGGCTTCCCTCATATGGAATAAATTGCAGAGATGAGGTGATATTGTGCCAACTGCATTTAAGATGCACCAGACTTATGCATACCTCCTGAAGGGCTAACCATGATGAAAGTACATGCCATGCCAGTGTCCACTGACAGTGGAACACCTTCTTGTAGACTGTCAACTTCCATCCAACAGAAAATATTTTGTCATAAACTGCATGAATAAACTCTACTGATATGCTAGTCGAGAAACTTGTGGAGTTTTTGAGGGAAATGTGGTTTATAAAACAAGTTTGGTCATAGGTTTTCAAGATTTTTCATGTGTTACCTTCATCTTTAATTTTATATATATTTTACAAAATTTTAACATCTTTTCATTTTATATTTTATTTTGATGTACATACACCAGTGCCAATTATAATACTCATAGCAGTGTTGACGTGCATTTTTTTTCATTATCCACCCCATTCCACTACTGACATATTCATAGAATTTTCTTTTATTCTTTATTTACTGCAGTTCCGCATATAGCATTTGTGGATCCTAAATACTGCATTATAATGAGATGTGTTTATGTGTGTGTGTGTGTGTGTATATATATATATATATATATATATATATATATATATATATATATATATATATATATATTCTAGTTGTCCAGCAAAAATATCTGGTTGTACAACTAAAAACCTTGAAGGAAATTCCAAATTAAATACTAGTTATTCAAAATTAGCATTGAATTCCTTGCCAGTTATGTGGAAATATACATTTCCAAAATATATTAGCAAACTTGCTATTTTAAACAAGTGCTATCAAAAGCTGATGTCCAGCTGGGCCATGACTTTGAGTAATTTTTAAGTTGCCCATGGCTACTAGCCAATGGATTATTTTGCCCTCAGTTGTACACACAACCACATAACACGTGGTTGCACAGACAGAACAAAATTTTTTCAAATTGATTCGACGTAGATTGAGTTGGGAGAGGGGATGTGTACAATCATATCAAGAATGTGTTACACAGTTCCTTACACATAATTCTTCTTCAAATCAAGATGATATAAATATATTGTTAGCTTACCAAATAGTTTTTATCTTGTTCCTAGTACTGTCTATACTCGCTTATAAGTCTGGTCAAACAGTAAACAACAAAGATCCTGATCTGCTGTAGCATAATGTGCCAGCAAATCAGTGTCTGTGTTGTTCTATTGATTACTCCTAACAAACTGTTTGATGCAGATCTGCCAGTGCATTATGTGACTGCAGATCTGGGACTATGCAGTTTGCAGATGGTGTCGTCTTATAAGCTAGTACATTTAATATCTAGTATTAAAGACACTTTGATCAATACTGACTGTTGTCTACCAAAGCTCAAGTGTTGCATTACATGGGCTATCACCTCAGCATTTTGGAGGGGAAAGTTAAGTAGAAAAACACAGCTTGACTTACAATTGTTGAACTTGTAAGTGTGTAATAGGTTAAAACCACATCAAAACCCAGTGGCAGGTCTCCATTTGAATGTAAGGTGAGCTCTTTATTTATAATTAACAGAAGGTGAGAGTTGATTACACTGACTTTGTGGTTTGTCTGTGACTAAACTATTGTTGGCTTTCACTGCTACTGTTATGGTCTAGTGAACCAGTCTTGAGCCTCTGGGTGATTCTTTACAAAAGTAAATACGATCTAGATTACAGAGGTGGAAGAACACGATTAAAAGTCAGTATCACCACTAATTCCAATGATTTTTTATGTTGTATTTAATCCTTTTTGTACCATCAGTGACCACATCCCAAAAGAAGCATCTGCAGAGACAAAATTGCATAATGCCACGCTGAACTCTTTTTACTTTTTGCCTTGACCTCTTGAATCCTTTTGTGTGTTCATTCCTAATTCACAGTGACTGTCTCCAGCTTAAAGGATAAAAGCCCCATCTTTAAAGAAAATTGATGATTGGATCTTATATTTGCATATGCTGTTTCTCAAGTTAGATGAGCATAAGTTATTCTCTGACACCAAAGGTCAACTGGTCAGAGAGGTCAGAACTTGACAATGCATATTACAAGCTGTAGAGAAATTTGGCCCCTTTCTGACCCCATCTTTTGTCCAACCATTCCCTCCTGTTTCACTCAGTAACTAATGCTTATGCAATTTACCTGAATCCCTATCTGCAGCAACTGACATGACAGGGTCACAAATGTACCATTTCATTCTTCCATGGCAAAATGCAAGCAACACATAATAGGGAAATAAAGACAAAATTTCATTGCCCTTTTGGAGTGACCATTAACATAGTCAGGCTAACAATTTACCCCCTCCAGGAAGGGAGGACATTATTGTTGATGGGCAGTTTAATTGGTCTTCAGGAAATAGGGTATGGAAGACTCCTTCCATAAACAGTGTGGGCTGCATAAAATATATCCCAGCTGATAGGTAGTGTACTCTGCACTTTGACAGATACATGCAAATGACAATAGCAAAACTGCAAACAGGGGTAACCCTATCTCTATCATAATAGCTTGATAAGGGAGGGGCTTCAACAAGACATTAAAATGTCTTTCCATTTCTCCTTATCCTGTTGTTATCAGGATACAGTTCTATGTGAATGTCAGTAAGTCACCAAGCATTGCTGCCTGTAACAGTGTTGGCTGATGGTTGAATCATTGTGTGAATGTGCAATGGGAGGAAGGCCATAGAGTGATAACTGATGTAGGAGATGCTGTTTGACACTTTTCAATTCAAAGATGGGAAATTATCCTAATAGAGAGGAAATTATGGGAGACTCTTTGGTAAGAATTATTATTATTATTATTATTATTATTATTATTATTATTATTATTATTATTATTAAGCTATGTGGTCCTTTTTTCTGCCATATATTCAAAACTTTTGTTAAATATGGGTAAAGATTCTAAGAATTTTTATGGTCTAGACTTTGGAGAAATTATCAAATGGAACTGCAGACTTACAGTGAGTGCTTGTGACGTGACTGACAGATATATATTTCACTTTGCAGTGGAAATCAGTGTTTAATAACTATATCATAAAGTGTCAGTGCCATTATTGTACACAAAGGTATACCTCTAATTCCAGTGTACATTTCAATATTGACTGTGTTACAAAAACTATCAATACATTGCATAAACTGTGTGCCATTAGCTGCAATCTAGACCTGACTCTTGATGCTTTGTAGCTTAGAATTTCATACTATACTAGGTGATATATTGATTAATTTCTATTGATCTTAAAATAGTATGCTTTTCAAAAATCTGCAAGTCAAATATTATCAGAAAGACTTGCTAAATATGGGTGTACATATTTACTTTTTTAATCATATGTTGTGGAAAAAAACTGATGCATAAAAGGCAGACAGTTTTGTGTATTATTCAAGTTAATATTTTCAGATTTCCTCTTTATTACTCTTTATACATACACATATATGTACCTACCTACCTACCTACCTACCTACACACACACACACACACACATACACACACACACACATACATACATACATACATACATACATACATATTAAATAGGTGTGTACTGTTCAAAAGTGTCAGGTGTGTGTGTGTGTGTGTGTTTTTCTCCAATAACAAAGTCCATGTTTAATAATGAGCCCATCCCCAGCTTTTTTAAAATGCAAAATTTTATCTTAGAATGCTTTTTTTTGTTGGTAACCTGTAGACCACTTTTCATCATATCTATAAGGTGGGCAATAACCCCCCCACACACCTTTTCATCACATCTACAAGGTGGGTCATACCTCCCTTTCATCACATCTACAAGGTGGGCCATATCCCCCTTTTCATCACATCTACAAGGTGGGCCATATCCCACTTTTCGTCACTCAACATTATAAAGTCTTAATCCCCTGCCCCCAAGAGTGCATCTGATACAAATTTAGATCCTTGTGCCAGTGACCTTTTTTATTTTTCATCTTTGGTTCAAGATAGTTCCCTCCGTGGTTCCCATTGGGCACATAGAAAGAAAATAAAGACAAAAGATGATTTATTTTTGACTGAATCAAGTGCATCCCAAGGTTAGAGAATAGTGTGCCCATTGCCAAAAGAAGCACAAGACAGTCAGTTTTACTGACTGACATAAATGTCTTATTGGTTTTGATTATCTTGGGCACTAATTGAGAGTACATAGTCAATAATCACTGATAGAAAAGGGAAGAGACGGCAAAATCTTCAACAAAAACACTGCTACATTAATCTCCAAAATAACATGCAGAGATGAAAATGTGTAACTTCAAATGGCATTATAAAAATGATACTAGAACATTTGTGAATTCGGATCTTATTATGGAATGCTCACAACAGGGGAATAATATACTGAGGAAGAAGTATTCACACATTTAGATGGCTTTCTAGTAGTTTAGTTTACTGCCTATAAATGCTTTCAGAATTGGCAAATGTGTAAATGAAAATGCATGTAGCTGTGTATGATGCAGAAATGTCCAGTTCCAGTTAAATCATTTAAAACTCTATGCTTAAGAGGATCATTTAGAAGGATTTTCTGTTAATTCTTTTCTCAAAGTATGTATCACTAGGAAAAAGCACAAGTTGTCAGAAATTGGTTTTAGAGCACATTACACAAGATTACACCAAGTTGATTTACTTGTGGCAAGCCGGATGGTTTTTTGTGTTGCTTTGATTGTAATTGTTGGATTTGGCAGGTGTTAATTCATCTTTTGTTTTATGACAGCAAGCCAAACAAGTTAACACTTTGAAAATGAAACTTCACCTGCCTTTACAGACATGTTTTAAATGTTATATGATCATTGAGGGATGTAACTTATATCTCTTCTCAAAGATGAATATTTTCATAGATAGCTTTATTTAAAAAAGATGATGATGTGAAACTATTCTTGTCATTGGCTCAAAAAACAACTTTTTGCTGTGAACACAACTATTTTTTCCACTGTCCAGGAAATTGCTTCAACCCTGTCCTGTAAGGATAAAAACCACCTGATAGTTGAACTCAACATACTGACACCTTCAAATTGGACTGAAAATGTGATTGAAGTATGGCGAGTATATGCGAGATATAAAACTTTACACATTAATTCATATGATATGTCATAATCTAAACAATGTCTTACTCATCAAAGAAAAGTTTAATTTACATACTTAGAGGGTCACTGTCAGTATTCTCCAGTGACCACTTAGAGCAGGGAGGAACCACTGTTTCTTAGGAAACACCTGGCTGCTAACCATGATGGCAAAATCAAGCTTTTCACACAGGATATTTACATTGGAAAATGGGTGGGGTGTGGTTAAAATGGCTGTTGTAACCAGGTGACAACTTTGTACTGGTGACTATTATGATAGGTTTGACTGTACTGGTGTCTGTTTATAGTTCAGACGTTATAATACATCTTCAGCATTGTGGTAATACTAAGTGCTTGTCATTGTCTAACAAATTATGTAAAATTCAAACAGAAATAAAATGTAAAGAGTTAAAAATGAAAACTTTGAACAAATTTCCCATACAGTTTATATTAATCTAATTTATAGCATTCACGTCTGCTGAGTAATGGTAATAATCTATTATCAACTGGAAAGCCAAGAACTTGTATGTTACAGTCAGTAGATTATGCAAATGTATAGTTCGATATCAACTGATAAACTCGGCCCACTTAGTTATTGTTGTTCAGGCTCTCATACTACTGTTTAAATGGCAGATTCAGTGGCATCAGCAACAGGTTCTGGTAATATTTCTTAAACTTTCTTACCTGATTGCAAGAATCATTCAGATCATGTGCTGAAAAATGGCTTGAACTATGCTACTCTAGAAAATATTCACAAAATTAGAATTTTCGATGGCGAATATCAGGTAGAAGTTGCAGCACATTGCTGGTAATCTTTGAGAAATAACATGCATCGTCACAAACTTCAAGTAGACATTTTACTAGAAGAAGACAAAATAACAGAATCTTTCTGTTGTTGCAAGGTTGGATATTTTATAATTAAACCAAAATTTTTAGTATGACTTCAATGTTTTGAGGGTTTTTTTGAAATACAAAGCACTCGTTATAAATTCACAAGCATGAAATTTATATCATACATGTATACTTGTCATGTAAGGAAGAAAAACAAAGTACTTTTGGCTGATCTACTTTAAATTTTTTTATTTATTATCAATTAATAATTTATGCATAGGAAAAACATTAAAGTTAAAAAAAAAAAAAAGATATAAACATTTCATACAAAGTCACCTGACTGATTGAACGGAGTGTTTTTCATTCTTTACACTGTGTTATCATGTATCTTTACTTGGACAGATAAAAGCATTTCATAAGGGTATAATTGATAAACCAATAAATTTTAATTATTTCAAATTCATGTACATATAAAACGAAACCGCTCCGGTGGCCTAGTGGTTAGAGCGTCCGCCTCGGATGCGGAAGGTCGTGGGTTCGGTCCCCGGCCGAGTCATACCAAAGACTTACAAAAATGGTACTAACAGCAGCCTCGCTTGGCGCTCAGCATTAAGAGGTTAGTGTTAGGACTGGTCGGCCTGGTGTCAGGATAATGTGACTGGGTGGGACATCATGCTACATGTCTGCGGCATGATGCCCCAGTGCTAGACATCACTATAAACTGCCACACTGCAGACATCGTAGCAATATGACTGAAAAATTGTTAAAGCTACGTTAAAAATCCAAATCACACACACACATATCACACGCTGCTACTGTCATTACCTTTGCCATCATCATCATCATCATCATTATCATCTGACAGTAAGATAAACATTCAAAATAAAAATTTAATTAATTTTTGTGGCAAATTTTGTAGATATAATTTAGTGCTATGCTTACACAGTAGATCACAGTCAGTGCCGTATATACTGACGTACCAATCGGATCCTGCTGCAACTGCATAGATCCACATCTGACAACGCATAATGCGGCCGCAGATCTGGGTCTAAGTATTTTTTCTCATTTATTTTTTTGCTAGGATTAATACGTAGAACAAACAGCATCGACCCAGAAACTGGTTTATGTTGTTTGCAGTTGTATTATACTTACACGGCATATACTGTGCAGAAAAATATAGGAATATATGTGAATCACACAAAAGCTTTCTTTGTAAATAGAAAGAGTGGTAAAATATTTCTCTATATGCATCGTGCTGTAAATTCATCTATTTTCGTGCGGTACCAGTTACAGTTGATTTCGTGATCGCTACAAACCATAACTTTTAAAAGGACACTTTAATTTTACAGCATAAGTTTAATATCGTAGTTAACACGTAAGTTAATATACAGTTCTGCATGAAAATAACTGATGAAAATAACTGATGACTGAGAAGACCAAGCCCACTGAGCTCTAAAATCTAGCCTTTGGAACTCGTTGTTTTACTAACGCGTCATTTAAGTAATCGGATTCCGCTAGTTGGACTCACACGTTCATTTGATTTACTCGACGTCATGTCTTTTAGGTCCATCGACTTTGATCATAAATAAAATCCTCTTGAGTATCTTCATGTAAGGACAAAATATTTATCGTAAATAGTATGTGAACTTTTGTTACAAATGTTTTCAAGGACTGATTTTGAGAAATTCTGTGATAATAACTTTCGAAAAATTTGTAACTAGGATGAGTGATAAAAACCGAGTGAATTTAATGTTTTGTTACTTGAAACAGGGTTCTAGCCCATATGTTAAAAAACGGATTGTCACGAATTTGTCTCAGATCGCCTTAATTGATGATTGCATACTTCCTTTCAAGAAAGTTTTAGACAAATAAGAATTGCCAGACAAGTGGAGACAAAAGTGAAAATGGAGATATTGAATAATAGGACTGCGTCATGTTTCAGCGGAAACTCTATCAGGCTTCAGGTGCAGAGTTCTGAATATTATATTAATAATTATTTTCTTTCTTTGAGACCACGCTGGTGGCCTAGTGGTTAGAACGTCCGCCTCGGATGCGGGAGGTAGTGGGTTCGATCCCCGGCCGAGTCATATCAAAGACTTATAAAAATGGTACCAACAGTTGCCTCGCTTGGCGCTCAGCATTAAGAGGTTAGTGTTAGGACTGGTCGGCCTGGTGTCAGGATAATGTGACTGGTGGGACATGATGCTACATGTCTATGGCATGATGTCCCAGTGCTAGACATCACTATAAACTGCCACACTGCAGACGTCGTAGCGATATGACTGAAATTTTTTTAAAGCTACGTTAAAAATCCAAATCACACACACACACACACACACACACACACACACACACACACACACACACACTTTCTTTGAACTTTTCAATAAATTTAATGTCTCTTGATAGACAAAATAACGTTCTATACAACTATCTTCAGTTGTACGTACAGCACGTCAAAACATTTGCAAATATATACGTGTGGCAATATCGATAAAGGACAATGACGTAAAAATGTCAAAGAAGGAAAACAATTCTGCTACCATGACCGCTCCGGTGGCCTAGTGGTTAGAGCGTCCGCCTCGGATGCGGGAGGTCGTGGGTTCGATCCCCGGTCGAGTCATACCAAAGACTTACAAAAATGGTACTAACAGCTGCCTCGCTTGGCGCTCAGCATTAAGAGGTTAGTGTTAGGACTGGTCGGCCTGGTGTCAGGATAATGTGACTGGGTGGGACATCATGCTACATGTCTGCGGCATGATGCCCCAGTGCTAGACATCACTATAAACTGCCACACTGCAGACATCGTAGCGATATGACTGAAAAATTGTTAAAGCTACGTTAAAAATCATAATCACATCACATCACATCACACCATGCAAAGAGTATACTGTAAAATCTGTGCGCCTTTGGGGTACTGTCACATTAATCTTAAGTCCGACCTGGATAAAGTTTGCAGATGCAATTCTCTGTAATATCTTACAATTTCGGCGTGGCTCGAATCCTTGGAAAATGACCTGCGCTCTGAAAGAAGGTTGAGATAGGGAAATGGCTGCTGTACAACGGACAATCAGTGAAGATGCTTGATACACAGTGAAAAATTTTCATATTATCAGTGGCATTTGTCTGCCATTTTTTACATACTAATTAATCATTTAAAGGCAAGAAAGGTTTGTGCAAGATCGGTCCCGTATTCGTTGACGGCTGATTAAAATAGACTAGGGCTGAAATTTTCAAACAGCTACACGCCAAATATGAAAAGAGTGACCAGAAACATTTGAATGAGATTGTCAGAGGTGATGAAATATGAATTTCCTTTTATGAACCCGACTAAAAAAAAATTAATAAAGATTGGATTTCTAGAAAACGAGCAGAGACCACAAATAACTCGACATCTTTTTTTAGTGCAACGTTTATCGTGTTCCCCAAGGAGTTAGGATAAATGAAGGTTGATCCAGTTAGTGAAGAATGAATGCAGTAGACGGGAGAAATGCAGGTGCTAGATGAGGCATGAATCAACAATATCAAAATGCGATGTAACTAAATGTTTTTGACATTAATGTCGTTTGTTCTGATATTTCTCGGTGAAACATATTCTTTAAAGGAAAACTTAACGAATACGTTAATCACAATATTGTATTATTCATTTTATATGAAATGCAGAAAATTGGGTAAATAAAGATCTTATTGGTATTAATGGCTATAATCCGCGCCTCTAAAAGAGAAACCAACTTAGATTCAAAGCTATATTGATGACTGAAGGTTAGACAAATATAAAGATAAATACTGACTCAGCAACTGTTAAACAGACTTGATATTGACTTCTGATTGGCTCATTACGGAGTAACGTGCATAATAAAAATATGCACTACACAAACAGACCGTCGACACTGATGCAACCTGAAACACTTTGGTCAAATATACTGACCAAATAAAAAATTCCAATGATTTGTACAAAATAAACAACACTATTGAAATCAGGCGAGAGAAAAAAGGGAGAAAAAGAAAAGAAAATGAAAAATGGCACGGTTAGGCCATATGTCTCGAATGAGCTTTGGCGTTATTACAAAAGTCATGCACAGATATACTACGCGTTATTGTTGGTAGTAGTGGTCAGGAGGGTTGGATGAAGAAGAAAAAACCCACCCGGCACAGAAATTGAACTCTCGTGGGAAAGACGGAGCAGGCACTGAAATATAGTAATAACTGGAGACATGCAGTGGCGTCACTAGGGGGTGTTGGGGGGAGGGGGTGCGGACTGTACCGGGTGACACCATTAGAGGGGGTGACACCAAAATGACTGTCTATAAAATTTTTGAATTTTTGTGCAGGAAGAAGGTCCATGGGGGTGAACCATGAGTTACCGCACATTACTCTCTATAAAATGTTTGAATTTTTGTGCAGGAAGGAGGTCCATGGGGGTGACACCATTAGTTATCGCACTGGGTGACACCTACCCTAGTGACGCCACTGGAGACATGTTGTTGCGGCCATGGGATTGTAAAGAATAAGGAAGCATTACCAAGCTTTCGCTTAGTATTCGCAAGTAACTTGTAGCTAGAAGTTCGTGTTTGCTGAAAAATATACACCATATAGGGAGCGCATAGTTGTGTTGAATTTTAATATATTACTGAAAATAATCTGACATCTGATTTTATATTATGAACAAGATAAAGAAATGTTAAATCACAACGACGCGGAATCTGACCCCAATGTAATGGTTAAACCTATCCCATTTGTCATCTGTGGTAAAACTCTAGTGTAGGAACAATCACATATCATTTCGATGTCGAACTAATTTTAGAAATATTTATTAAGTTTCAACGCTTTTATTGATTTTCTATGGAACATTTTCAACAGCTTTCCGGTAAAGCTCCATAAATCAAAGTTCTTTTGCAAAGTGTCATATATTCTGGCTAATGAATGATATTATATCAAACAACTTAGCCTTTATACCATATTGAACTTTAAAAATGTCACGGGAGGTTTGAATTATTGTTTTCTTCTACTTGTATACAAAATTGTTCCTTATGGTTCTTAATAAACACGCAGCCGTCTCTAATCGGTTTAGCTACTTGTGTCGATATCATGTGTTATAAATACTGACTAAACGGATTTTACCTGCTTCTTCTTATAAATTAAGACTACAATCTGCTGTTGTATGTAACTTTTAAATTGACTAATCTACCACGTCTTTGGATTTTTTTACTTGATTTATTTTGGTACTAATCCAATTGTAAGGAGCCAATGGCCGTTGTATGGACGACTGCGCTATTAAAAAGTAAAAATGGATTGTTTCTCTTATTATTTTTATATCAAATCCATGACTTGTAAATCTGTCCCTGCGCGAGATATTCGTTCTGTAATACAGATTGTTTTCCTCATACTCGTCAGCTAACGATTAACATGGACATATGTTGCAACACGAGTTGCTAGATTTAGGAAGCCCATTCCAAACATTTATTGATCAAAAATTACACGAGAACATGCTGTTATGCTTCTCAGACATTAAATTGCACGGTCCTGGCGTAGGAATAATTGGCAATAAAATTAAGCTGCGAGAAAGATTGAGGCTGCCTCCTGCTTATGATGGCTTTTGACAACTCCACAAAGCAAGGAAAATGGTGCGGATGATACTTTAATTGGTAGCAGTTTTAAAAAAAAATGGAAATGTGTTTGTAATTAAATTATAGTTCTTTGTAAATATTGTAGACCAGTCTTGTAATATAATTATATCGCTAATTGTTCCTATACAAATATTTGTCAATTCAGTGCTTTGTAAGAAAATTCATGTTGTCATCTACATTCTCTGCCGTAAACTTCTGAAACGGTACCCAATCATATTTCTTCACGGACATGTTTCAGTCGAACAGACGATAATTTTGATCCAAGAGTACGCAAATCAACTTAACGTCATTGAACGGCTACGCGTACAGTCTTGCAATTTCAACTTCCATTATACACTGATATATATGGTACCTACAAGGTCACACACCAAACTTTAAAAGTGCATGTGTTTTTCAAAACCGATCACTTCCATTAAGACATTATGGTCATTATTTAGACAATATTTATATATACGACATTGTTGAGCATGATAACGTGCACAAAATACACACCTCAAAAAAAACTGAAACAATTTTTTTTACAACGGAAGTGCTCCAATGATCAAGAACAATTTTAAGTTTTGAAAAAGTAAGCGTTAAGACATATTTAGGAAGATTTTTACTTCGTTTAAAATAGAATCGAGTCATATATTAGACTGACCCTAGCAAGTCACCACAACAAACTAAAGGGACCAAGTGTTTAGAACTAGTATATTAGACTCTTAAAACAGGGAAATATACAAACTTCTATAGCAAATCGCCAGACAGCATATATACATTTTTAGAGGAGATGGTGCAGAATGTCTTACACATCAACCAGGATGCGGCATCCAGTGTGAAATTATACTCATTTATAATGAATTACTTTCCAAATTTAGATATAAATACGTGTCCAACTTAGGTCTTGTTTGGCTTCTTTGGAACGAGGCTATCGTGTTTTTTAATGGTGAACCATTTTAATTGATTTTATCTTTCTTATCTTTGCAGAAAAATTGATTTGTTTTACTGCTTGTTTCAATGCACAGCAATCATTTAAAACCAAAGGTATATAATGGTATATCTCATATTCTTTCCTAAACGATGCATATATATATATATATATTTAAAATATGCTTAATATATATATATATATATAATAACTAATAACCAACATATATATATATATATATATATATATATATATATATATATATATATATATATATATAATACATTATTTTAAATAAAAAAAAAATAGGAGCGGGGTGCAAGATAGCATATCTAATAAGAGAGACCTGCTATTCCAACTATATTCGATTTTGGCGGCAGTCTGTAGTCCTCGAATTCTATGAGTTTCATCATCATCATCATAACTGATGTGCAGAATATAATGAAACAGTTACCGAAGACAATGAAATAAGCACAGAAGATAATGAAATGAGCACAGAAGAAAAAAACGTTGTAACTATAAAAAATAAAAAGATACTCAACGAATACAAAAAAAAAGTAAATACCGAATATGAAGGAAAATACAACGAATATCCTAGAGTAAGCACCATATATAATGGAGAAAAATCCACAGCAGATAATGACAGGAATGCCTCATCCAATGACGAAGGCACGGAATATAATGTTAAAACCACCGCATATAATGCCGAAACCACCTCATGTATCAATAAAATCGGTGTATAATTAGCATAATTAGAAGCGATTTAGAGTTTAGTTGTTCATCTAAACCAATATCTCTATACTCCAAGATTCAACCTTTCCGTCACACGAAGTACATGATTCGAGTAAATGGATATAAGCCCCTGGTCATTATACCAGGCCAATTCACTTCTGTAGCTGGCGACCACTGCGATTGTTGATCGCACCATACTTTAAAAAATATTTTGTGCAGAGACTGTTTTCTTTGTGTGAGAATACATAACTAATATATTTTATTCTCAGAGAATATTTTCTTTCTGTGAGAATATTTTATATCAATTGTGGCTATATTTCTATGCAATATATTATATACAAATATTGTAACCATAATATACAGAAAAACGATTGTGAGAAAATATATTATATTAACAGTTATCGCGGTGTATGTTATATAAATGGTGAAAAATTAACAGATTGAGGCGTTAGTATTTTGAAAGAATTTATGAGTATATCCAATTCTGGAATTATATTAAAAGTGCAGTGGAGTGTTATTAACGTTACAGAAAAGATTAAATCACTGTTTCGCTTAAATGCATCATATAGGTTTGTCAAAGAGGCCCTAAGGATGTATGGTTTTCAAATACGTATCCATAGCTTCATGATATATTAGCCGACTTAGGGATTATCTTGGAAGCAAAACGACTTATAATTTAGCCCAAATTATGAGGAAAAAACGTAAAAAGTCGTTATATTTTATTGTGCAAGAAAAAATAGTCTCTTGCGTTGTGTAGGCTATCAGGTGTAGATAATGAAATGAGCAGCGAATACTCTAATGATGATGTAATTAGGGAATATGCTAAATGTAGGAGCATTGCAGACCAGCTAGGATAAATTAACTAAAGAGATATCGTTAGCATTGTATTGTAAAAATGGCATCCACACTCACCAACCTTCAGACGTCTTACCAATTGGTGTACAACACAACAGAAGCGGACCTGCGCAAGCCATGGTTAAAGTTCTCAGAAGCTATTGCCAAAAATTATAAAGGAAAGCATAGCGAAGAAATTTTAAAGCACTCCAAGACATTTGACATCGTTGGATACAAACATACAAAGTCTGGTCGTATTCGAATTGTTGCAATAGTCAGTGATGGATCATTTGAGCTCATCTCGGATGACATTAGGTTGGAAGATATTTTATTAAGCTTTACAAAGGAACTGTATGCTGATTCCAAAAAGAACAAGCCTTTTATTTGAAAAAGCCTGATTTACAATTTTGGATACCAAAACAAAAAATATTCCACATCTCTTGATGGACTTCGTGAAATTTTAATCACTCATTTAAATTATGACCTCATTATCCATTTACCACTATATGCACAGGAGGTGATTAAACGACCGAGACTGGATAATCAATCATTTTGATAACGTTGAGTGTATTGCTACGAGCCTATGCTTTTAAAATAAGTAACAGAAAAGAGTGAAGACAAAAAGCTTTGTAAAATTTAACAAATATTTATTTCCCTAGAATACAAAGTGAAAAATGAGAAAAAAGAACTTACGGTATTACGAATTAAATCCCAAAATAATCCAAGAATTAAAGACACAAGTCCTAGTAATAAAAAGTCCGGAATAAAACTCAGTTCAAGTCCCGAAGAGATCCAAAATTGAAGGCAATGACGTGTCTGTTATGGTCAACGAAGTGCTGATGTGTCAACAGTCTCTTGTTGAATCACAGAAATATTATTCCAGGTTTGAATTCAGTATAAATTCCAGTGAATGTCTTTATCCAAGAATTTTATCAGAGCACTTTTGTATTTCCAGATAAAATAATCACTTGAATTCAAGAATTTGAAGAAAATAAAATTCAGCCCAAACTGGTCACAACATAATACAACTTAAAGTGCTAGATGTTAAAGCACGACTGGTAAAATCCTCTCAGTCACAAGATAATATAGCTCTCTGCTTAACCTCAGGTCAAAATTAGCATTTTCTAAAAACAACCATTACCTAATGGAAAATAATCTTCTACAATGATCTAATGAGCCTTGTTTATTTACAACATAATAGCCTATACAATTCATTTGGGAATCTGCCAAACCCTGACCTAGATCAACATATTTACTCCTTCTTTGTTTACCTGAACAATAATTCGGTTAATAAGCTCATACACATAAAGAATAATGAAGCTATTATTCGTTGTTTATATAAATGAAAAAAAAAAAGTCAATCAGGTCAAGCAGAAATGAACTCAGTTTTGGACAAGGTCAAGTCCAGCAAACAATGTTACATTACAATACTATGTAATGAAATTAAAAGAAAAACAAACTAGCAGACAAACAATTAAATGAAATATACATAATAGTATATAAGAAGTTCAATTGAATTAGTATGCAATTAGTATGCAATTAGTGCAAAAAGGTATGCCTTGCAAAATATGAAACTCTGCAGCAGAACTTGCTATTACTAATACTATCAATCACATTTGCTTACATGTTGGTCTAGGTGCTCGACCATGCCTTAAATGAAGTATCAAGTAAAGTTTCGTAATCAGCTTTGCAAAGCATGTGGGTCTTCTCGCGAGTATTTATTGTGCACGGCCGAGGTTTGTAGAAACACCAGACGATACGGTTGTAGAAACACCCAACAACGTCAATCAAACAGACACATAAACCAATGAAATAATATCCAGGATTCAATCGTTTTCAGTGTCTGATACTGGTAAAGTAAAATACGTTATTAAAAAATTGAATGAATTTGCAATAAAACAATGATTTTCCCTTACATATTAGTATGCCTACTGTTACGACTCTTATGTCATGAACTAAGTAACGGAGAGAAGCAAAACCAACAAGTTTTGTAAAGCTTGACAAATAATGTAATTATCATTGTTATGAAATGAAGATACAGTATTATGAATTGAATCCCAAATAACCCTAAAACGTTTTATGCAAGTCCAAAAGAAAGAAGGAATTTCATATCCTCGAATATACGTATCACTACCCCAGTGAGTACCGAACAATAGTCCCAGAACAATATTTCATTCCAATAAGTACTTTGTAATTCCAATGAATAATCCTTACAAATGTCTCCTCTCAAATTCTTTAAACACAACATTAAACAATAAAACACATCTGCAGACTGATTTTAACATATGAAACAAGAATCCGAAATAGGAATGAATACAAAATAGGACTATATTTTTTATTATACCCCATGTGACAGATCTTACTACGCATCTAATATTTCGTAATACCTGTTCAATGACCTAACTCATCCAATAGGAAATAACTTAATTCTTCTAAGAACCCACTTGACCCAACCAACCAATGAGAAATTACCAAAAACACTTGTCAACGGGTTTTATTATTGGAAATTCGACATCTATTTATAGATCCTATGCAATCTACAGGCACTGTCATATCTTAAAATAGAATCTACAACGGTGTACAAAAGTTTATTTATGTAATATCTTCTTTATAGATAATCACTATAATTTACAGTCTTTAATAAAAATGACACACAATACAGACACAGTCAAGTACAGTTACTAAAAATATAGATATATATGACACCATAACACTACCGTTAATCAGCAGAAGCAACTCTAGCGACATCGTGGCATGCGAATACATGCTACAAGATAGCATACTTAAGTTATTACGACCCGTAAATTAACCACAGCCACTTCTCCCCTCCCCATCAACGACAAACGGTTGTAGTAATTTGTGCAAGATCATACAGACAATTGTAAACAACGATTTAGATGAAAAGAATAAAGTCATACTGAAACGCCGAGAAAATTTATTTCATTCTACAAGGACTTTTATATCTGGTTTCTAATAGCTTTATATTCATGGAATGGCTGGCTAGAGAATAAGTAATGGAAACGCTGAGACAGTTTACATATATGCAATCCAAATTTGTGAAGAAAGACATTTAAACATACGAATATATGGATAGCTTTGAAAAGTTTCATGAAACTGCAATACCAACAATAGACAAGTTTTATCAATGGCTTAACGATTCAAACATATCAAATGACAAATGAAAATAATCTGTATCTGCATGATGTGACGGAACATTTCAATCGGAAAACGTCGAAATGAATATTAAATAAGGACTCATATATTGATGCTAAACGACATTTTGAAGGAGTTCAGAATGCATGCATGAAAAACTATAAACTTTACCTCGCGCATCATGTGATTGCTCCCAGATTAGGCACTGTGTAAGCTTAAATCTATTGGGTGTACAATTGGAGTTTTAAACAGATCGTTGCACGTTGCTGATATTTGCGCGTGGATTAAGAGGTGGAAGTAGCTTGATTATGCATTGGCACGCTGAAGCAAATCGCGATAACTACTTGGCAATGATGGACAGAAAAAGTCTGATGGAAACGTTAAAGTCGCGAAGCTATGGCACAGAACCAAGGCGCAGAGAAGCTAAGTACCAAAGGCCAAATTCAAGGTGATTCATTATATACCCGATAACCTCTACAATGGGCCATGGGATGAACTATCAAAAACTTTAGATGGATAACTAATGAAAATATTATATGACTGAAAGGAAATCTGTTGGAAATACCAGACATTTTTATGATCTTGGTTTAGGAATACACGCAAAGCATGATACTGAATGTATTTTATAGGTTGATTCAGAAGTACCAACTCGCTTACGCGAATATAAAAAATGACCTATTCGCACCGAGAAATCTTGTATACAGTGTGGATGATTTATCAAAGTTGCCAAAAATTTATTAATGTTTAGAAGGGAACAAAACCAACTGTCCAAAAACTGATGCTGGTTGAGAACTATAGAAAAATATGTCATTCAGTACATAAATAAATAGAAATATGTCATTCAATACAGAATCTTAAAGCTTTATGTATCATTTGAATAGACAGAAAATGATATACAGAGTTGTGTTTCAATAACAACCAAATCAAGTTTGAGAGAAAGAACAATAAATTATTTCCAGAAAGTCATTTTTTAACTAATAAATAACAGTCTGTCCGATAAACATAAGAAGATTTTGACGAAGATAAAAATAGTAAAAATAGGATTTTGACATGCCAAAAAGATTATTCATTGCCAGGGGAACAATTTTATTGACAATGACTTGGGGTTACACGCTTTGCAAAGAGGAAAATGAAATAATATTTTGAAAAATAACTTGTTATAGAATAAAACTGTCAATAACTGATATTTCTTTTGTGCATTTATGTTGAAACAAACCAAATGTTTAAGGCTTTACATGTGTCACTTTTATCTTTCAGTTTACATACTTTTGCTTAATTTTGAAAAAAAATTTCTGTTTTTATTCCATATTGTTGTACTTCATTTCTGCACTTGTTTGGAAGGGTTTTCTCTTCCTAAAGTTTGTAAAATTCTTCATTTTTACACTTTTCGAAGTTTACTTTTAGTTGGCACCATGTGGTCACTTTTGTGCTGAGGTGTCGTTAAACGCTACTACATACATATACACATACATATGGTGAAACAGAAAACGTTTCCAGTGACATGAAATAAAATATCAAATTTTATTACGCTAGTGACTATCCCAAGCACAACATGTTGGCATCCTTCAAATGAATAACAAAGTTTCTGGATATTTAAGGATGATCTTAATGGTATTCCGATTCAAGGTTTATGTGGGGTAAGATCGTGAAAAAAAAAATGTAAGATTCGAGATGTAGAAAGTTTCTTATTTAATCACAAGAAACATTACAAAGAAATGGCTTTCCTCAAATATATAAGTATCATATTTATAACATTTAGATGAACATTAGTAGTACTGTCTGTTATAAGTTGATAATGTAAACACAATATCTTAAGAACAATGAAAACACCCCTCTATAGTAAAAGGAAATTCAAATCTCATTACAAGTTTATTCCTTTGTTCAAGTTCATTGTACTTACAAGCATTCTTCATCATCTGTGTCAGTGAAGATTGTTTCCATTGCTTTTTTGTCCATGCCGTAAAGGACCACTAAAGGTCTATCATTTTCTAAAATATCTTTGATTACATAGATGTGTTTTTATATTGATACTTCAAAATCTGCAGTTTGGTTAGGCTGGTTGATTTATTTTCTTACATCGTCAAGACTGCCAAAGTCATTAATCAGACAAAGTATTGGTTCCTGGGCAGACATCAGCCAGTATATCTAATCACTTATCCAATTTATAATCAGGACACATTTCTAACACTTTCGTCCTTTATTTACCACTTTCTGATGTGAGCGTGAATGTACAAAGCAGCTGAAAAGAAATTTATAATGTGGTCCAAAAATGTACTTCTATTTAATTTCGATTGTATTCAGGGCAAATATATACACTCCAATGACTATGAACTTGTTAGGTTCTTTCAGATACATTTATTGTGCAAGATGAACAAGCTGCCTTCGGTACGAATCAAGCTTTAAACATCATTGAATTAGCTTAATGTATACCTTATCATCATACGCAAAGTAAATATTCAAGTTGAAAGCATCTACGGTTTCATTTTAATTGATTTGAAAAAGTTCATTTAAATCCACTACCATGCAGTCCTCTATTGGGATGTTTACAAAGCCAGATGCAAAATAGTGTAAATAAGAGTCATAAGTTACTAATTTCTGTGTGCATTGTTGATAGTCAAATAAGCACTTTGTCAATTTATAAACCTCTGTGTAAATAGAAGATCATAAATAAGCCATTATAAAGACTTTAGCAAGTGTTTGCTAAATCTGATATCCTTTGGAAGAAGGAAAGGATACAGTGCGCGATGACCTGAAATTCAAGAGGTATTCCAATCAACTTCTAACTTTCTATTTAAAAATTTTTTAAAAATGAATAGATTCACAATCAGTATTTCACAAATTACCTGCCCCTGATTGCAACTTTCTCAGTTAATCATTAATAATGGCTTGATCAATCCTGTTTGTCCTAACTGCAACAGGTAAACAAACATTTTCGCTCATAATGACGATGCTGTAGTCCTTCTTCTTGAAAAGATCATTGCTTATGTAGGACATCTGATGTCTTTATCAAGCAAACTGTTCTGCTGTCATATCAAAGACGAATTATAATTATCCAGTGCAGTCATGACATTTTGGTTTATCTTTCTAATTTATATCTCTAACGTTTACTTAGGTTTCATGTTGGTCGGTCTGTATGCAGTACAACGATGCACTGGTCAGAGGTATTTAACTCCTTGCGTTACCTTTTCCAGGTTGTAAGATACACGTTTCCATTTACTCTCATGAAGAAAGCGATTGCTGCAAACACGTGTAAATAACATACATACAGACACCCATCACAAATGCAATAAATGTATTTACTCACATTTCACTTGATCATTTAAAGGTTGAAATATATCAAGAATCTTAGGTTATCTTGAGTTTTCAAGATTACTTTATTTTCTGAGTGACTTGATGTGTAGAAAGCAAAAGCATCATCCAGGCTGCTAAAAGTCTGTCGCTAAATCTTGTTTTCTCAAACTTTTATTCAAGTAGTCTATTGTCATTTATTTGTTTTTATTTAACTCGGTTGTTTTTCTGTAATTCTTTAACCCTTTTATCATTGTTAACTTTCGCTGCCTTAGAACCATTAGGATCAAACAAGTTAAAACAGAGAGTTCATTCCCGTAAATACTACACTGTAAGTTATTGTTCCTTCAATATTGACTTCTGCTGCGGTCATCTTTTTGTGCTTGTATCACGTGTTGATAATTCTGTCAGCTAATATTTTACATTTTTGTTTACAAGTTGGATTTAAACGGGTGCAGAATTTATCGGACCTAAAATACGATTCAAATCATCATCTAGAGAGTTACAGCATTCTGATAGATCTTAAGAGTAGAAAATGTCCCAGTATTAGATAGTTTTCATTGCAAAGATTGAACCTCGTGCAGACAACAGACGTATGTGTAAGTGAACTCTTGTGAAAATGAACTCTTGTGAAAACTGTAATAATAATAATAATAATAATAATAATAATCTAAATCTAGCAATTGTCCTTGAAACATTTATTAAAATGCCAAATCTTCAGTCATTCCATATTTTCTCCACAATTTACATTTAATAAAACCAGGTTGTCACAAACAGTTCGGTTTCCTATAAACCTAAGTATTGTCTTCATTTTCCTAATTTGCCATTGACTGACATTTTCATTCTGAGATTGTGACCATTTCCGTTTCAAAAGGAACCTGTGTTTTATTGTGGTACACTGTGCTGCTGATTTGGCTGTTTTTCTGTTAATTGTGTGAGTCCTTATGTAGTTTATTTTCCTCCAGATTCTTATTAACAATGGAAACAAGCTTCCTTTATAAAAGAAAGCGGTTGTGCAATTAAAAATGCTTCCTTCAAAACTGACGTGGTCACTCACTTAGAAGGCATATAATAAGGCTTTTAACCGAGGGCTGGGTTAGCATGGTGTTGGCTATTTGGTTGCCATCATTTTATAAAAAAAAAAGTTGTGGGGTTTTCATGTTGGATGGCACTAATAAATGAAATTTTGCAGTTACATATATAATTCTTTAAATACATAACAATGTTGGTAGTAGTCCGAATTTCCTCTGACCCTTGCCACCCCATTTTTGATATTTGGACATTTATGTTGGGGTGTAGGGTCAGAGTCCATTCCCTACTGAAAAGTTGGAATTTGCCGACATCATTTGGCGTCGGCATGGGGTAACCGCTTACTAGCCGGCCTAACAAACTTAAATGACCTTTCATCGATATATACCTGCATGAAATCGATAGGAATATGATTTATTTTCTTAGATATTGCGAGCGTAGCATTCGTTATGTCTTTAATCTGCTGACAGACTAGCCAAAACTATAGCGTTGATGAAATTTGACCTGGAACTCGCCATTTGCATTCCTAGTCACATGACTACACAAATCTAGCGACCCACATGTCAATGACTTCAGAGTTCAAATAGTCACGTGACATCAACAATTAACCATTTCTAATGTTGCAGTAGGAAAACAAATCGAACATATAAATGAAAGTCACATAATATTTATAGAAAAATAAAAGAGCATAAACTTCTAAAAATATTTATTCTGGAAACAACGACCAGAAATCTGTAAATGTTGCAGCAGCTTGAAAAAAACAACAGATTCAACAAGCAGAGCACAGGTCAACGCGGTAGTCACGTGATGCCAACAAAATACATCGCTGACACGTTATTATGTACTTTTGAGAGAGTGACATATGTAAGGTGAAGTTGTTTGCATTTAAAACATGCACAGTGGAGAGAATGTTGGCATACCTTTATGCTACTTTGATGTAATGTGACTGACATTTCTTTGGATATTGTAATTTTGGAAATTTTAAATGATCTTAGCACACTGCTAACTAAAATGACTGCTCCCTTGTGCTCCAAAAATCAGCCTGAATTTGTCTAAAGTACACTATCCTTAGCAGCTGTTAAAATAGGGAAAATGAATTTTGCCAGACTAGACAATACCAGCTTCTGAAAGTGCAATGAATGAATTACCAAATATATAAAATGTAAAAAAAGTTATCTGCTCTTTTTTTTTACAATTTACCTCTGAAGTTCAGGAAGTGAAAATGACCAAGTGGAGCTAGCACTTTTTTGAAAGGTGCACGTCTGGAGTAAGGCCAAGCTGTATACTCTATAACCCATATTACACTCATCAGTCATACACCAAAATAAAGGGAATTAAAGGTTCTTTGAACAATACCTAAGATATACAAGGTCTTTTTTAAATAGCCAGTATAACTAGTGAGGAAACCAGGGGGAATTCTTTTCTTTAAAATTCTAACCCTCCCTATGCAAAATACAAAACTGTAGAGCGCCACCTTAGTACTTGATGAATCTGGTTTTCTCCACCTTGCTGTGATACTTACATGTTTCTAGTAGTTGTTCTCAGAATAAATATGTTGAGAATTAAGTGTGCATTATATTTATATACAAGTATTACGTGACTTTTAATTAATATTTTCGAATTCTATGTACAACAACTTTCGAAATGGTTTATTGTTGATATCACGTGTCTTTTGGACCTCTGATGTCATTGACATGCAGGTTACGAGATTTGTGTAGTCATGTGACTCGTAATGCAAATAGCAAGTCCCATGTCAAATTTCATCAACGCTATAAAAGCATCTCGTCTCCCAGCGGATTAAAGATATAACGAATGCTACACTCGCTATTTCTGAGAAAATAAATCATATTCCTATCGATTTCATGCAGATATATCTCGATGAAAGGTTGTTTAAGTTTGCTAGGCCGGCTAGTAAGCGGCTACCCTATGCTGACACCAAATGATGTCGGCAAATTCCAACTTTTCGATAGGGAATGAACTCTGACCCTACACCCCAACATAAATGTCCAAATATCAAAAATGGTGTGGCAAAGGTCAGAGGAAACTCGGACTATGTTGGTAGCAAAAGCTATGTGTGCTTGGCTTCTCACTGGGACAATGAGCCATTTATGGAGGCTACGAAAAGGTGGTGATATATGTGCACGTTCTAAATGAGGCTTGACAACACAAACAAAATTTGCAATTTTCTGGCGTTGTGGTGCTCTGGGAGGAGAATATACGTCTTAAAAGAAGCATCACCTCAAGATGTGTTTAAACGTCTTCTCAAGATAAAACTTGAACTAATTTTAATAATTTGCAAAAATGAACCGTTGCAATGGGACATTGGTTTGATACCAGTGAGTTTAATACAAGAAAACTATAGGAGAGAAAAGCCAATGCCATCCAACTGTTTATAACTTTGACAGGAAAGTGGTCTAATTTATCTCAATGAGCTGTTGGTCTTGATCAGTTTGGTGATGCTGTTACGAAGTCATATCAGAAAACAGGATTCTTTGCGAGACAAGAAAGCTGAGGAAAAGAACAGAAACCAGAGGTAGGGTAACAACGTTGTCTGGCGGGTACTCCAGCTTTCCAAGTGGATAAAGACCTTATTTTTTTATCACAAAAACCCCAAACCAAACCAACGCACGGTGTACAAGGCAAGTAATTTAAGCTTACTGTGTCCTGAGAAACTTGGCGGCAACCCAGGGACATACAAAATGTGAGGGATATGTCCCCGCATAATGCAATAAAAAAAGTCCTTTGCCAACGATGCGCTTTATCCATGTAATGTCAAAGTGCCTTCGCACGTGGATGCCCAGATTTTGGTATGCCAGTAAAATTCATGACAAGACTTGAAGTTTCGATCAGCCGAGCCATTTGACCCATATACAATATTAACAGCGTTGCTTTTTTGTGTTTTGATATATCAAAATTTAATACAATTTACGTAGTAAATGTAATATACGATTTAATATTGGCTGTATAGTAGGCTGTACCGAAATGGTACAGCAGCCCAAAAACTGGTAATAGTCTTTGTTCCATTTGGGACAGCTACAAATGCGTTGCTTGTGTTATTGTTCTGTATGCATACGATCAGATGGTGGCCTGGAGGAGGAAGTGTTACATTGTCCTGCAGCATTCTTCCACCTGTAAGAGTACATGTGTTCACTTGGACAGGATCATCTCTATACGTCATTTAAAATGCCTTAGCACAGAAATGTCAGAAAGTGCCTCACCAATGGCATTGATTGTGCCAAAGCTCTTGACCATTTAATTATTAATGCTATTCATCCAAAATTGTAATGAACAAAAAAGATGTATCATTCGGTTTAAATGGCTTGAAGCTATTGCTGACGTTCCTGTTATTGATGACACATCAGCTAGTCACTGTGACGTCACGAAGTCATCATTACGTAAAAACAAGCACGAGTTTGAGAGCAGTTAAAAATGGCTTTTATTTAGATCATAGTTTTTTGGGGGGTGGGGGTGAGGGTTGTAGAATGCGATGGAGTAGGCTGAAAACATCTGATTGACATGCGATGTATGATCTGTGCTTTGATTACAAAGTTCGGATGGGCTAGCCCAAGTTGGACATACATGATGCTGATTCAATTCAGATCTCCACAATTTTGTGTAGGTTCACTCAAATAACCTACAATTTGTATGCAATTATAAAAGTGAATGAGCAAAAATGTTTCATTTTGATTAATTCATGAAGAATGGGAAATCTAGTAAAAACTGTTTCATGCGGTATTTCACTTGCGTCCTTAAGTGTTTTTCTAAGGTATCAGTTTCATTCTTGTTCTTGTTGATTACTTCTTTATTTAATACAATAAATGTTTATATCACTCGACCACTTGATGGCAGTTGAGTTAGAAATACAATTTTTAAAAATCTAATAATAACATCTTCGCAGTAATCATCATCCGAAATTTTATTGAAGCTCACATATTACTCAGTGCATTGTTTTAGATCTAAGCAATTATATAAAACATATATATTATAATATGCTATTACAAGCAATTATATAAAACATATATATTATAATATGCTATTACAAGCAATTATATAAAACATATATATTATAATATGCTATTACAAGCAATTATATAAAACATATATATTATAATATGCTATTACAAGCAATTATATAAAACATATATATTATAATATGCTATTACAAGCAATTATATAAAACATATATATTATAATATGCTATTACAAGCAATTATATAAAACATATATATTATAATATGCTATTACAAGCAATTATATAAAACATATATATTATAATATGCTATTACAAGCAATTATATAAAACATATATATTATAATATGCTATTACATGCAATTATATAAAACATATATATTATAATATGCTATTACATGCAGATGTACATAAAACTATATACTGGCATATCAAAACATATGATGTTGCATACATAGTGATTATAAATATTTCATTTCACATAACATGTTTTATTTCAGGAATTATTAATAATACAAGTGGAATTCAACCAGCACAAAAATATACATTCAGCCATTAACTGAATTTCGACATTATTTATTCTTATAAATTTACACAACGTTTGAAGCTCAATACATATTTAGTGGAACAAATCGTTTAAACGTAATATATTTTGTATTCTTTGATATTTTGTTTGTGTAGACCTTTTATTCTGTTTTGAAATAAGGACAATTAAATGTGTAACCAAACTGATAACCTAAATCATTTTCGTTGCATAATGTTAACTTACTTAGGCCCTCGGCAAGTTTCAATTGACAAACGATGGTTTGAGGTTCTAAATTTAAAGTTAATAATGTAAAAACCTTATGGGTAAAGAAATTCAATAATATTCAAATTGGAGGTTTATATTAAACATTGTTTTTTTTTTTCCATGGGTATTTTCGTTGTTAGATGCATTTTTGTTGTGTCCGCTAGCCTAATTTGTTGTTCACAGGCCCTACTGTTTATCAGCAAGAGGGGATTTTTTTTTGTAATCATGATCGTTCAAACGCTTTCTTTCAAATTCAACAAATTATAACAAGCGTCAAATCAACCAAAGTTTAATAAGTGAACGAGGAACTTAATCCAATGAGGCTGTTGAATAGGGTAACAGATTTATTGAATTATATTTTCCTTAGATGATCATGGTCTTACTAAATAATTTTATTGACTTTAATACTCATGTATATGCACGATGCCTCTGTTTCTTAACCATTATATTAATATACACGTTAATTGTAGAAGAATCTGTTTTCGAGGTAACGCTCTACCGAAGATGAATTTTATGATTGGCCTGTTCGATTTGCTGTCCTCTGTAACAGTAAAACTCAGAAAAGCGAACGTCTAAACTGAGCACTCCTCTGACTTGGACTTATAATAACGCAACTTTACATGCCACCGTCTTTTTGACGGTGGACGGAGACACAGGTGCTCGACGCGAGCTTAATGTTAAGAAAAAAACAATAATCTGAAGGAAAAAACGTCTACAGAGTGACAAAAATACCTCAGATTACCCCCATGACCCGTTCTGACATTGGACCCTCTCTATCATACTATATAAGAGAGAAGGTCAGTAACTTCCAAACACTTCGTTCCACCCATGACCCTCGATTTCCTTCTGCTATTTCCGTCTTTAACGGCATACGATCATATTCTATGGCTTGTTTTACTCCTGAGATATTTTTCTATCCATCAAGCCATAATTGACTATTCTGCGTTGCACCAAACTGAAGTTACGGGGTAATCTGAGGTATTTTTGTCACTCTCTATAACTTTTTTCCTTCAGGTTATTGTTTTTTTCTTAACATCAAGCTCGCGTTGAGCACCTGTGGACGGAGAAGGTTGAAATATACTTTCGACATTATCAGAATTTTGCCAATTTTACTTGTTTTTGGCTTGTTTTGTCGGTGAAGACATGATAAAAACTAGTCTAAATGTCTAATTTTGTTGGGTGAAGTCTTAGTAGACACTGGGGGTCTAGTTTTGTTGGGAGAAGGCATGACATACTATGGGTATAGTTTTGTTGTGTGAAGGCTTGGTAGGCACTTTTGTTCTAGTTTTGTTGGGTGAAAGCTTTGTAGACATGGGTTTTGTTTTGTTTACATCAACTCAAAATGATAACTGTATTTCGCAGCATGATTAATGAATGAACAGGGATCGTCCTGGGCTTCGCCAATGTCACAAATTGCGATTTTTTGTCCTTATTGGCGACAAAATATACCATCTGAAGATATTTTTGGTGACAGCCTTTTTGGCTGTTTAATTTGTACATACAGTCATGGATTTGGAGTGGAGAAATTCAAAGAGACCACGAAAGGAAGCCACAGACTTGGATACACAATGCACTCTAATCTATCTGTTACATAAACAAATCCTTTGTTCGTATTGACAAACCCATCTTTACAGTATGTTGTTACATCATAATCCGCTTATGTTGACATCTGGCTTGAGTACTGTATGCTGTGATACACTCAGTCATGCTACCGGACATTACCTACAATTGACCGACCTCTGAAGATGCGAACAGGAACAGCTACAATTAATTGAACGACAGCTAATCTGGTGGTGTTTTTTAAATATACCAATAAAATAGTTTTGCCGAAACTTCAGAGCAAATGATTACCTTTGAAGTAATGATTGCTGTGTATAGATACAAAGCAAATGGAAAAAATCTCAATCAGAATTATATACTTTCAAAAGTGCAACATTATCATGGGTAAACGTAAGTTAGACGTTCCATGTTCATCCTCTCATCCTTAGAGTAAGTTAACAAAATTGACAGCATTTGGATTTAGTGCAAATTCATCAGACAACACAGTCACTGAACCTGATGTTATACCTGGCAGTCCAGCATACATGTAGTGATGGTAGTAATGCTTCATGCATGTGCAACACCACATCATGATGAACGGGTCAAAAGTTCCCGAAAATTTCTCAACAGCTGGAAACTTGGCTTGGGCAACTGTGGCTGACATATGATACAAAGTTAAAGCAGGTGTTCTGTGATATATGTACCAAGGTATAAGTCGTCAATTCATTTACAGCTGGCTGTGATATTTTGAAGAATGAGTGTGTCACCAAACATGACTCCAGGTGGGGTAAGTAACATATGTTAATTTTGCTCATTGATCTTTTACTTTTGCCGTCAGTCTCATGTTACGACTGCAGAACTGCAGGGATTTAAACTATGCAACAAGAAATAGCAAAACAAACAAGTTTTGCACAATTGAAATTAATTTATTTCTCAAAATACAGGAGTGAAAGAATTATATTGACTTACATCGTGGAGAATGAATTCCTATTTCCTAAAAGTCCTATCAATTCCAATAGTTCCAATAAATCCGAATACGTTCCAACGAAAAATGCCCCTTCTGTGTTGAAGTTTCAGATGTACAGAAAGAATTAATTAATTTCCAAAAAATTCAAATAGTCGTTGAGTAAATTTAGTTAATACCGTACAGTTATTCTAGCGTGTTGTGCAAAAAATAAATCTTTTCAAAAGCCAGGTCGGGAGATTGAATCCGAAAACACGCAGATTGGGACCTACCATTGGGAAGTTTTTTGCGGCATATTTAAGCATCGTTTTCACTAAATATTCTTTGATCTATTGGGTCTACACATGAAATTCTCAAAAAGGACATGCCGTTTCTCCCTGTGGAGTGCGTTATTTACCACCCACCCCCCGTGCCCCCATTTCATATTCTATACAATAGCTCAAGGTTAGACTTAAACCTCTTTGACATACTTCAAGGAAACCACTTGTTCTGAAAGCACTAGCAATTGATTGACAAATAAACCATGTCCTTTTTTGTTATAACTAACAATGCCTAAAATGGTTGTGAATTTATGTTTACAATTTAAGTGTTGTCTCAAGGTACCATGCATGTGATAACTATTTCCCACATTTTATATCCCACCTTATTTCCTTATTGTTAACTAGTATATGCATATAACCCTGTGGACTCAATAAAAAAAAATTTCCGAATTGTTTTTTTTTGGTGGGGGGGAGGCACATATGCTCTGTGATATGTTTCTTCACTCCTTCATTTAATTTAATGATGGTAATTAATGGTTATATATATGGTACAATAATGCCAGGTGTTGACTCGTGTAAGTTTCATTGGTGGGAATGGAGATCCTAGTTTTCTTGTCGAGAAAAAATTGGACAGCATTCAGTGATCATTCTTGGGATTTAGGAAGCAATTCACTGTAAGCAAAGCATGTAAAGCGTGGCAAAAAATAAATTTCTGAACTATTGTTGATGGAGATGTACTTTGTGAAACTAGCCATAAAAGGGGGGGGCATTTAATTACTGAATGCATGAAATTGACGGTTGCATTTTACGTCACTTATCTTACATTGCAAAGTACGATCATAAGATCAATGTCATTAAAGTTCCTTACAAAACTATTATTTGGAAAATAATATACATAATATAGATTTGCTTAATACCTGATGTTTCTGTTTAAAAAAATGAGCTAGACACTCTAGATGTCTGAAAGTAGATATTTTTCATTTGATAATGCATTTTTGTTCAGGTGACAACAGTCATACCTATGCACTAACGGTGATGCGGGATGCAAAGACCATGGAAGTAGCGAAGATGGCAGCTATCAGTAAAAGTACTACTGGTGTCACCTGTCAGCACTGAAGACTGTGAACGTGGATTCAGTAAGATGAACGTCATAAAAACTGACATCAGAAATAAAACTCGGCATCTGAACTCTAGAGAATTTAGTGAGAATCAACATGTACAGATGCAAAGAATTAGACTTTGAAACTGCATTCAACAAGTGAGCAGCTCTAAAATCGCGACCGATCATCATGTGAGATTCTATAACATTTTAATAGTGCAAAACAGTCATGTAATGATTTATTTTGTAATATTATGGATGTATTGCTTGTTGTCAATAAACTAATAACTATCCTATCTTTTTCAATTTTCTTTGTGTATTACATTAATAGACTTGGAAAAATATTCACTACTTGTTCTGGCGACATTTTTTGAAAATTGGCGATAAAATATTGATGTTGGCGATTTTTTTGGCGACAACTTTTTAAAAGCAAGGACCATCCCTGATGAAGTACCCCATGCATTTTTTAAAATTAATTTGAATACTCTGTACAGCAACTGCACAGCATTACAGCCTCTCCTGTGTCATACTTAAGCCGTTTGTGTTTATTTTCTCAACAGTTCTTGTACTTTCATTGTTGCTTCTCGATTATTTTTGTGATGACATTCTCTTGTCGTCATCTAATTTCTGCCATTTCAGTTTGTTTTGCACCTTGCTAACAATTGTTATTGTACATTGTGTTTAACGTTTATCAGCAACAGTATAAATGTTAAAATACATTGGTCTAATTCTGTTATTATGACTGTGATCTTAAACAAAGTAATAGAAAAGAGTGAAAACCATCACGTTCTGTAAAATTCAACATATAATTTATTTCTCTAGAATATAAAGTGAAAATTTAAAAAAAAATTAACAGTATACCTGAATTAAATCCCAAATAGTGCAAAAAGTTCTATCACCAGTCCTAATGAATAAAGTATTAATTAAATTCCACTTGTGTTCGAAATAAGATCTAGTGCTGAAGGCATTAATGTGTATATAGTCTTGAATGTACTTATGTACCAGTAGCCTGAAGTGTAATGATATACTGACAGTCTTCCAATTAATTACAGTAATATAATCCAAGATGTCCTTGTCTGAATTCACTATAATTCAAAGTGAATTATTCTATCCAGAATATTATTTAAGAGCACTTTGTATTTCCAGCAAATAATAATTTGAATAAATAATTTCAGCCCAAATCAAATACTGAACACAACAATAAGACTGATTCTACCTAAAGGTGTTAAAGCAAGAATTAATAATTTTTTAAGCAAAAAAGATCATTTAAAAAACTGGTACAAAAGAAGAGCCAGGATGTAGGCCAAAAGTTCATTTCTAGAAAAATCTGAGTTGTAAACAAAACAAAATCTGTTGCAGAAATTATAATAAGGAATGTGGTAAATATCAGGTACCACAGGTTATTTCATGGTGAATGCCAATGTCCTACATTCAGACCCAAATAAATAAATGTTTACCTCTACTGATAATGATACTAATATTTACCCCACACTCACAGAGAAATATTAACTATATATTATTTGTTTACCAAACTAAAAGTTACTGGTCAGGTACAACATGAACTTGATTTTGTAGAAGGTCAAGTGCAAAATACAATTATATATATAACATAATCATAGGACTGCTTCAGTGGCCTAGTAGTTAGAGTGTCCACCTCGGATGTGGGAGGTTGCAAGTTGAAACCCGGGCAGAGTCATACCAAAGACTTATAAAAATGGTACTTGCAGCTGCCTCGCAAAGCACTCAGCATTAAGAGGATAGTGTTAGGACTGGTCAGCCTGGTGTCAGGATAATGTGACTGGGTGGAATATGATGCCCCAATGCTAGACATCACTGTAAACTGACACACTGCAGCCATTGTAGCGATATGATTGAAAACTTGTTAAAGCTACGTTAAAAATTGAAATCACACACACACACACACACACACACACACAGATACACACGCACACTCATGGAGAAACACCTAACAAACAATACAATTAAATATACATAAATATACATAACACTGTATTATTCATTCAAGTCTGTGGATACAACCTTTTCCGATTGGTCAGGACTAGTCTTTTGTTGTCATCAGTAATGAAGTCGGTGCTTGGGGGCAGTGCACCAGGCTAGTCGCACATTTGTGGAGACTTTTGACCATAATGATACTAATTTACTGGTTGAGTGGTTAATACATGTCCATTTGTGCTGCCAGTACTTATTGTCCCTCATCAAGTGCAGGATATTGGTATGTACTCAGATAACACAATAATTGTTGTCCATTCATCCATCCATTAGCACAAATTTGTTATTGCTACTCTTCCTAAACTACATGGAGGATTGCCATGTTGCTCCTAAATGACTGCCACAGTGGCCATGTTGAAAATCATTCAGAAATATCAGAGATGGTTTCAGCAGTCAGCTGTTCAAAAGAAGGAAAGGTATGAAATTCCTGGAAATACTTTTTGAGCAAGGTGAGTATCAGCCCCTTTGCATGATTCTTGTTATTTTTATCCCCCGCATCTTGAGTAGGGTATATAGTAATCCTTGTATCCATCCATCCTTACATATGACACTCATTAACACAACTAGTCCTGCCCTTTTTGATGGATTGCCATTAAAATTCCGTATTATGGTCATGACCTGAAAATGCAGATATCCAGTCCATATGCGCTTGCAATTTTTTGTGAGAGTTATTGCCCATTTCAGCTTGTAACTTAATGCAGTGTATAACACAATATCATTAGTACAGCTAGTCCCACAGATTTGTATGGATTGCCATGAAACTATGTAATGTAAATATTATGATCATTGCCTGAAGATGCACATTTATCACCTGAAAATGTGCATTGTGACAAATCATTTTGTTCTTGCAGTTTTTATGAGTTATTGCCCTTTTTGACTTGTAGCTGAATGTAGTATATGACAGAATCATATGAGAGCATTTATTCTTGTAGATTTCAATTGATCGCCATGCAACTTGGGAGATGTTATGATCAAAATCTGAAGGTGTATATATTGACAAATCACTATGCTCCTGTGACTTTTGTTGGAGTTATTGCCCTTTTTCATTTTGAGTATGATGTAGTTTATGACAGAATCATGTGAATGCAACTAGTCTTACATTTTTCAGTAGGTTGAAATGAGACTTTGAACATTTTATAATAATCATTTGAACATGCGCATACCAACAATGCATTTTGCTGTTGCAATTTTTGTTAAGGTTACCTCCCCTGCAGTTGAAAACAGTGTTAGACAGACTTATTGAAGCAACTTGTCTTGCACAGTTTTTGGATAGCTGTAAAATTATGATCATAATCTAAAGATGCACATATCGACAACTCTTTGTGCTCATTTGATTTTTGTAAGAGTTAGTGCCCTTTCTGACTTAGAGCCAGTTACAGTGTGACAGAAGTTTATGAATGCAGCTACTGTTGTATATTTGCAGTGAAACTTAGTACAATTTGTACTTATCATCAGGCTCTAATTTAGTCCTGAAAATTTATGGGTGACATTTCAGTTAGAGGAGGGATTTAGATTTTTAATTCATCTTTAATAATTTTTATGTCATATTGCTAAAATGTCTGCAGTGTGGCAGTTTATAGTGATGTCGAGCATTGGGGTATCATGATACAGACATGTAAGATCATTTCACACCCAGTCACATTATCCTGACACTAGGCAAACCAGTCCTAAAACTAACCTCTTAATGCTGAGCGCCAAGCGAGGCAGGTGCTAGTACCAATTTTGTAAGTCTTCGGTATGACTTGGCTGGGGTTTAAACCCAAGTCCTACTGAATCCAAGATAGATTCAGTAGCGACAAAACAAACGGAGTGGTAAGAAAGCATTAAAAAATATGATTTGTGCACATTCATATGATTTTTCAGCAGAATCTTTGGAGAAATTAGCATAAATCCCAGAATTGCCTGACCTAGAGTATAGCCTGCACCATCAGAAATACACATGTTGATCATCAACATCATGGAGTTTGGGTTGTGTGCAGGGAGGTGGGTTATAATTTATGTGAGCAAATTGCTGACCATTTTTCTGATCTTTTTCATTCAGCTCTCAACAATTTTTACTTAACTAATATTGTCAGATATGCAAACTCAGAACATTCATGTGAAGGGGTATAATAAATTTTGTTGGTAATGTAAAACTAGAGCAGTGACTCTATAAGTATCAAGTAAACAAAAAACAACTCAGAGAAATATTCTCTAGCATATCAAAGAAGTATTTGAAATATTTAAATGTATAACAAGGTGAAGCAACCCATGTACACAGAAACAAACACCATGGAGAACAGTATGAAGGACTTACGCAGAGTCCAAGATTTTGAAAACAATTTTATGGAAAATATTAGATATATCATGAGCACAGTATCAGTCATAGGAATTAATTATTAAAATCTAGGTACACTCTAACATGAAGGTCTTTAGCAGCCATTTTTTTTATGCAGTAACTTTATACAGGCGTTATTTGATTTGGAGGTATTTGTTTATATAAATTGATGTCCAGGTAATTGTTTACATGAATTGATGTCCTGGTATATGTTTACATCAATTAATATCCAGGTAATTGCTTACATGAATTGATGTCCAGGTAATTACTTACATGAATTGATGTCCTGGTAATTGTTTACTTGAATTGATATCCAGGTAGTTGTTTATTTGCATTGATATTCAGGTAATTGTTTATATGAACTGATGTCTAGGTAATTGCTTACATGAATTGAAATCTAGGTAATTGTTTACCTGAATTGATGTCCAGGTAATTGTTTACATGAATTGATATCCAGGTAATTGTTTATTTGATTTTTCTATGAAGTCTTGATATAAATTATACGTGGAGTCTGAAATACGTCTGTACCTGTTGTACAAATAATGATGGTATAACTTGACCAAAGTGACTTGTCAAATAAATCTGTACTGAACAGTTTAGCGGATATGAATGTCTCTTACATGATGTTTTTTTGACAAATTTATCTTTTTAAAACCAAACATGCAAAATTGCTTGCATGTCACTAAGATCCTAATGAATATTGACATGAAAAATCAAACCAGTCTTGATTCGGCTTTAAGATTTAATGGTGCTGCACCAGCAATCATGCATAGCAGGTTTTAACATCAGAGGTTTTTGTGATAACTCCCTCTGTCCATTATGCATCATCTTGTTTGTCAGAAAGTCTATCTCCTAAATCACAAGTGGGAAATTTCACCAGCCTCACTGACAGATCAAGGTCTGTGTTGTTTGTTTTACGGATTATCCATAACAAACTGTATAGATCCAGATCTGTGAGTGCATTACGTGATGGCAGATCTGGGTCTATGCACTTTGCAGCTGGGTCTGACTTAGAAGTGGGTGTATATGGTAAATTCATACCTTACTGGGAAACTATAGCATCCGAAAAAGTACACTATGTTTAACATTAAATGAAAGGATCTTCTGTTTTATTTTATTATCCACATGCTTTTTTAAAAAGCATCAGGGTTATTTTTATACCCTGTGTCCATTACCACAACTCTTAAACCATTGGGTGGAATTTTATGAAACTTCGTAGTTACCAGTATGTTGCTGCTGTGGCAACTATCTGTGAAACGGTCATCCTTAGTAATTGCAAAGTTTTTTAATCTCTTTTATAGGCTGCAAAACTTCAGGGTATGTCATATCACTGCCAGGCTGCCCAGAATATACATTCTGCTCATCATGTTCATTGCTTTCATCATTGGCCTGATTGCTTTCATGAAACACCAACACCATTTCATTGTCACATGACACAGATGTAGATCAGATCCACATAAGATACATTGTCAAAAAACATAAGGATTTGTCTCTTTCTCTGACTTATCTGTTTGTTTACATTATTTATCCTTTTGATAAATATCTAGATATGAATATCAACTATTTCCTGTTGGCTACATATGTCACTGGCAAGTTTATAGCATTAATGTCCTAAAAGCAGTGGGTTTTCTGAGCATTGCTGATTACAGGTATTTTCAATTTCTCAACCGTACCACTGCATGCAAAACATCACCATTGTGAGTGAAGTCAAGCGACAGTCATGACTACTTAAATACATGTAGTGATTTTTCTCTATTGAAAATTATTTGAGTGAATCTGACTTTTAGAATACTGCTTTGTTGGTCTCTGTTGGCAAAGCATCAAAAGCAGGGCCACATGCCTGGTTAATAAAACCCTGATGGTTAATTTAGAAAACAAGTAAACAATATTGTATTCATCATGTATACAAAAGAAGAACATCAGCAGATAATCACGATCTTTATTAAATGGCTTACCTCGAAATATTTAATTATTAATATGTGTAATTAGCCATAAAACCTGGCTCATTGTATGGTACAAAGATTTCAGATTAGTCTGTTGTCAGACCTAATCTGTGCTGGCATGTTTGTCAAGTCTTGTTTTAACCCAGCTTGCCTTTGGGACATTTTCCAGGTCCTTGTTTCACAGATCAGACCACTAAAGTAACTGTTAACAATAATTAATCTGTTCCAGCATGTCAGGAATAGTAGCTAAAATATATTTCAAAGTTTCATCTGATCTGCAGTGTTATGGGGTATTTTTAAACATAACATTGAAATTTGGGATCAAAATTTACTTTGGTGTTGAGGGGTTTTGGTTTACTGGGGGAAAAAAATGATAATAAAGAAGGAAAAATTTGGGGCTAACAATTAATTCGGTCTCAGGGGGATTCTGGCATATTGAGGATTCAGTTTTGAGGAGTTTTATTTAACATGATCCTACGTCATTTGAGTCAGATATTATCTGATTTTATGGTTGTTATATGAGCTATATTTTTAATGTTTTGATCTGTAATTATACTGTCTGAAAATTAAAAGTACCTTAATTTACAAAGAAAATAACTTATGCTTAGAATTTTGATCCAAACAGTACAGTATTGGGCTCCTGAGTTCATTCCAATTTCGGTATCAAAAGTATTGTTTATTTACACATTTATGCTTTTGTAAAGTACTCATACTTCTAATTAGAATAGCTAGAAGGACTTGAACTCTTAACTTAGCAAAACAGAAGTACTTGTACTCATATTTGAGTAACAAAAGTACTTATATTTGAGTATTTTAAAAATAATCTACCCCATGTATGTTGCCAAGTGTCGATGGTTGAGTAGAGAGTTTTAAACAATACCATTTCCAATTAGGTGATATGTACATTTAATAAGAGTCATTGGACTTAATGCAATGTTGAGACATGAAAGTTAGTCTAGTTTAGATTGAATAGATGAACAGAGGCACAGACATAAGTGTTGAACACTAACACATAAGTCACCCAGTAACACTTGTCTGTAGTTATAGTATAATTTCTTCATTTTCAGGTACTCCAAATGAATGTTTTACACAAGATTTAGCTTGCTAAGAGGGAGGACATTTGTGAGTGAGCATGCCCTACGTCAACCCTATGAAGGGACGGAACTGTTAGAACCAGAATTTCGTATTCAAATGATGGAAAAAGATAAAGAAATTCATTAGTACATCATGTATTTTTCTAACACAATGCAGTTAAAACCAGATCTTTTTTTTTTTTAAGATAATAAGGGGAGAAAAGTTGCCATGTGAGAGTCATTTAAATTTGTAGAATGTTCAGAATGAAGTCATGCCAGTACAAGACATCAGATCTCAGAAAAATGCTTCTAGTCGAAAAAGTATCACTGGTGCTGCTGATTCCAGCAAACTTGTGTTTTTCCCTTGCTGCGATCACCCATATGTGGTTTGAGCTGTCTGGTGTTCATTATGGACTCTGGTGGGCAAAGTTTTGTCAATTTCCAGGAGACTGTCAGCTAGTACCAGCATTCTTCACTAATGAGCCTTGTAAGTTACAAAGATTGATAATGGAAGAAATGATTTTAACAGTTGCAGAGGCTTATAAACAGAATCATAACACTTCATAATATTGTAAATATAACCATAATGTCTCATAATATTGAAAACATGGCCATTATACCTCTTCCTGTCATTAAAATATAGCATATTGCCCAGTAAAAATCTGTGTCACTATTGGACAGCTAATTTTGTTTTTTGCATGCTGAAATCAAACATTGCATACATCAACATTAGGCATTTCCCCCAGCCCTAATTCAGTGGAGGATGACTTAGTGGTTTCATGACTTCCTTCTTTCTGTTTGTCACACAAAGCTCATAAGCAAGATGTATGTTAGCAATGTCAAGTGACTTGGGCTTTATCAGTGTGATGTATGAATGTTAAATGGCTGTGAAAAATATTGAAAGAGAAGGATCTTGTTGAACTATAAAAAATGTCAGAAAAATGAGCGCTTAAGAAATGTAAAAGAAGATTACATAAGTGATGTAATACAGAGCTAAAGATTAGGACATCACCATGTGCACTCAAAGAATTCTGCTAGAGCAATCCTGCTGAGAAGTTATATAAATATATATATATATATATATATATATATATATGACACACACACACACACAAGCAAATTGGTCACTATTTGTCAAGTTTCATTTTATGGCTAATAGGTATTAAAACTTTGACGCCTTACCACCATTGATATAAAATAGAAAAAACACCTTCTTTTGGTTATTCCCATTGATTTGGTACAACTTTTGAAATGAGACTACCCCTTATCTTGACCACTCTTTTTCAATTGAGTCAGGACTAATTAGAATTTCTTATTGTTTTATTTTTTACTTGTAAATTTTGTCTTGTTTTCATGTTCTTGAAAGCATGCGTACAGATCCATTCATCTGCATCATTGTCATCAGAAATGGGATTTTACTAGGATAGAATCTGAAGTAGCCCTTCATGATAAAGCTCTTTTAGATCGGTGAATTTTGTGAAACATATTTTATATTTTGTGTTTCTATTTTCAGTTTGTTATCACCTTTTGCAAGTTGCATGTCTTTTTGCATGGGGAGGACTATCTCTTGCTGCCTATATGCTTCTTTCCACTAAGATGGATCACAGGATACCCAAGACTCTACGATCCAAGAGACAGATTGCCATTTCCTTAATTTGTTTTATGTCAGGTAACTATTATCCAGAGAGTACTGTAATATCCTAGAGTTTGACTATATCTCCCTGTTTGTTTGTCCCCCCCCCATTAATTTCAATAACGGTAATCTTTAATGTCTTAAAAAGTGTACAGATCTTAGTCAAATCATTCTTTGATTTATAATTTCTAGCCTGAATGTGACCAGAGTGGCCCAAAAACTGGCATTCTCTGTGTCTTTCATGCTTAACGGACTTCCATACTAACATGGCACCATGTTGCGTACACTATGGGCAAGTTGAATTCCTCAGACAACATTGTGACGTAGTTCATCCTGTTCAGTAACTGCAGATTAATTCCATATATTGCCATAATGTTAAGAGTTTAGAGTTATATCCTTTCAACACATGTACATAGAAATTACACCACTTGTTAAATCCATGGGAAAGGCAAATTTCAGGGTTCCTGCACCGGCAAATACTAGATATGTAAATTTAATAGGTCTGATCACCAGCATAAGCAGTGTAAACCTTTGGACTATTCATTAGGCAATTGTTAGAAGAAATCTCTGGACTTATAAACACGGATTAACTCCGTCTTATTCTTGAGGAGTGTTTTAATGTATTGCCTGGATATTGTATTTACTACTCAGTTTACAGGTGGAAAAACGAGCTCAATTTAAACAGTGAGTAGTAAAATGGATTTATATTCCTTGATTCACATGTATTGTTAATTGTTTTCGGAGTAAATCAATGCAAAGTGAATTCTAATGTACGATTGGGGACGATTTACCACCAAATTATCCTTGATAGGAATAACATGGGTATACAAGTTTTCACTGTCTTCTGAATTCATGTGAAGAAATGCAGAGATATCACAAATTTATTTAATTTAGTGTACTTTAAAAAGTGTTTATATTTTTAACATGTTTGCAAATTCCTAAAGTCTGGAAAATTGTGATTTCAATTTTTAATCAACTTTTGGCGAAATATCTTAAGGTTTTTGAGTGGGAAAAGAAAACAAAAACATAAATATGTAATAATGAGGAAAATCCAAAAAAGTTAACATGCTGCAGTTCTCCTTGAAAATATATCATTCAAAATACCTTGAACGTAGCTATATATTGCCTTATAAGGGTTTAGATCAATTTAATAAATAATCTAAACATACAATTATGAAGTAAATACATTTATTTGATCACAATACCACTATGAGAACAAGTGATTTAAGAAAGTGAAACATAAGCAGAGCTTATGATAGTGAAAATTCTTATTTTAGAGCTAAAATTATCGAAAAGACATTACCCATGAGCAGTGAAAAAATGTACATAATAAGGAACAGTTTCCAAACTTGTTCCAGCTGGCTAAACTAGCTATGTATATGCCCTATCAGCAGGGGCATCTCAGTATAGAACAATTTTCATACTCTGGTGAGGAACAGATTAAGCTCAGAAAAATCAACAGATTAATGTATATACAACTAGAGGTAACATCTTTTAAAGATTTTTATTTCATTAGGACTCTCACAGAGTGTAGCTGGAAGAAAGAAAGATGGATATTGTGGTGTTAGGTATATAGTGAACTATGGCCATTTCCTCCTCTCCCTCCTTTTTGTTCTCCCATCCCACTTATTTTTGTAACAAGTGGGTATCCCCCACCTTTGATAAAATCCTGGCAGCATCTCTAAAGTGAAAGCACTGGAGTTGCAGCTGGAGAAGAAAGTATAGAAGCTAAAGGGCAATGGTTAACATCTGGTTTACAATGACTTTTTTAAAAGTATCATTTCCCTTTCATATTACATTTATTTATTTCTGTATTGGTTTTGTATTTGTTTCTTGTATTTAAATTAGTAACTGAAGCAGAACACTTGATACCGTGAGTAGTCACTGAAAACTGGTCGTTGAAAAGTCATTGAATTTCAGCTCTCCTGACCTGTATTAACCCTGTTTCATGGATTATTTTATTAATTAAGTTTTGTGTTGTGCTAGTGAGTATTCATTTTAATTTTATTGGATTTGATTTGATTTGACATTCCTGGACCCATCTTTTTGTGTGCCTGTGTGGACCTGATATTTAAAGAATGCCTGGACATTGTGTTTATAACCCTTGTGGGAAGAATTTGATGACTTCAAAGCCTGGATAGGGCCTTCCAAACTTAAGAATAAAGCATCATGTCAGTTATGCAGGTCAATAAACTTGTCACATTATTAGGTCTGGAAATATTTATTTTTAGGTCTGGAAAAGGTCTGGAAAATGTCTTAAATCATTTTTGTAAATTGTGGCAGGAACCCAGAAATTTGTAATTGTCATTCTTTTCCATTGCTTGATTTGACATTGTAAATATCTGAAGCAGATGACATAGTATTTTCCTTCTATGTACATACATGGGTAGTTGTGCATACACCCCTTCGCTGAAAATGGACTTGTCCAGAACTGTAAATGACTGGCGAACAGGTTGTATTTTACACTGAAAACTTTGTTGGGAATTAAACGTGCAGACGATAACGGTGTTTGGGTTCCACTTGGGCATAATCAGGTTTGAAATTATAAGTCAATAAATGAACTAAGTTCTGTGCATCTTTTATCTCATTGGTGTTTTTCATCTTTTAAATCAATAGGGTGGTACAAACAAACAGGGAGGTATATTCAGACAATAGCATAAGATCTTTCAGGTCTGCATAAATCATGCCAACAATCAGTTATCATGTATGTCTGCCAATAATAAAAATAAGAAAAGAAAAAATAATTACCAAAAAAGAAGAAAAGAAAAAGACTTTTAAATGCCAAAAATCATAATGTTAACCCAGATTGTTTGGTTTTATATTGGGAATTTTAGGTAGACATCAACCAAGTAAGTGACCTTAGACACACTTGACCTCTTTTTAATTTGTATTTTCTGACCTTCACTGACATTAAAATATATATGTGTGTGTGCATGCATGCTTGTGTGATATCTCATCTGGAAGTTGTCACTTTAAGATAAAGTGTGCTCCTAGTAATCAGAGATGCTGCCAGCTGAAGTAAGTAGATAAAAATTGGGTCTGAACAATCTAGATTCTCATGATTGTATGCCATGGACAACCTGAGTGTAACAGATGTTTGCCATGGACAACCTGGTGTGTAACAGATGTGTGCCATGGACAACCTGGCATGTAACAGATGTGTGCCAAGGACAAAGGTAAAGTCACCATCTTTACCTGCCCCACCCACCCTTTCTTGTTAGCCATTTATTGCATTGTATTCTGAGTATGCTATCATCTCCTGTGTCTTTTATATGTTTGAAGAGCGATGTTAATAATTTTAAACATACTGTCAAGTCCGACTGCAAACTGCATAGACCCAGATCTGCCATTGCATGCACTGGCAGATCAATTTGTTAGGAGCAGTCTGTCGAACAAATGACAAAGACCGTAATCTGTCAACATATTATGCTGCAGCAGATCAGAGTCTGTTTTGTTTGCTGTTGGACTTGTAAGTGAGTATATACAGTAGTATTTTTATGTGCTTTTGGTCAGCTGAAATCATACCACCTTTTTTTCAGTTTTTGCGATGTCAGGTGCTCTGTATCTATTTTATTTTATTCTGGATGAATTTCCTACTGAACCAAAAGTCCTTCCGGAGCTGAAGTGGTCATCCATGTTGGTTGGGCTTGCTTGTCTGCTGGAGTTTGTGGCTGGTATTCTTCTTCTTCAGGCATGAGAGGACTATGATCAGATTAACAAGAACAAAACCAGAGAGACAATGTTACTTTAATGGTACTAATCGTTGCTTTTCTACAAGGAAAAGTATTATACATGTGTGATATTTTTCATGTTTTATTGTGTCTTGAATTCTTGCCATTTGTATCCTCCATAACAGTAGTAAGGGCATATAGTGTTATCCTGTCTGTGTATCTGTCTGTCTCATTATTTTAGCATACCTATCAGTCATTATTTTAGTATGTCTGCCAGCCATTATTTTAGTATACCTACCAACTGTTATTTTAGTATACCTGCCAATTAATATTTCTGCATACCTGCCAATCATTACAATGTTATATCTTCTGCTCCCCTGTGTATGAATCATGATTTTAGGTACATTGATAAGAATAAAGTAATACAACGTTTTCCCATTTTGAAACCCATATCAACCCCAAACATTATTTATGTGTAAGAAAATTAAAGAAAAGATGTCTCCCTTGTATTGCTTGCCTATTCAAAAGAGGACATAAACTGAGTATGCGCCTTCTTAGTTTTCTATTTTTAGCAGCTTTATATGATGAATATCTTAGAAAACAGACAGGTTTCTTTAATGTGATACTCTGCCTCTCAGATTCATTATATTAATGAAGAGATTTGGGCAGAGAACCAGTCAGTTCTGTGAATATTGGCAATGTCAAGTGACTCAGGCTTCATCAATGTGATTTATGAATATTAAGTGGCTGTGAAAAATAAAGAAGGATCTTTTGGAACTATAAAAATTGTCAGCTCAGAAAAAGGATAAAAATGAGTTCTTAAGAAATTAAAAGAAGATTACATAAGTGACGTAATACAGAGCTAAAGATTAGGACATCACCGTGTTCACTCAAAGATTTCTGTTAGAGCAGGCCTGCTGAAAAGTTATGCATACAGGTAAAGTGTGTGTTGCATAAGACTTTGTAAAGTATGCTTTGCATTTGAACTATTTTAATAATCTCGGATTTTGCCAAATTGGAACAGAATTTTAAACCAGCTGCAGATCCATGTTAGTAAAGAAAATAAATGTAAATATTTCCTAAAGTTTATTGTAATTCTGACATGTAATATGTAGATTCCACCATAATGATTTGTGTTGGGATAAAGTGAAGACCCTGAAAACAATTTCGTGAATGAGATTTTTGCTTATAATGTGATTGAAAAAAAAGAATGAATCTGACATTAGATTCCAGCAACAGATTAAACAAAATGAGCACACTGAGTTAATTGATATATGGATGATTAATTTTTATAAATTAAACAGAAAAATGAACAATATTTCATCTACCAAAACGGTATCAGAGTATATGGATTTACACAACTTTGAACACAATACAATTCTGTCACAATGGATGATCAATATTTATAAATTAAACACAAAAATGAACAATATTTCATCTTCCAAAACGGTATCAAAGTATATAGATTTCCACAACTATGAATACAGTACAATTCTGTCACAAAGGGTGATCAAAATATGGAATTTGTACAAAGATATGTATAATGTTTTGTCCACAAGTAGGATATATACATATATATTTGATTTTCACTCATATAGTGATACTGAATACATTGATTCAATTTTCATTGAAATAGTGATACTGAATAATTTAACAATGGAACATATAATCATGGCATCCAGTTGACGACCACAAATGTCCAGCCCCTCCTAGTCTGCCTAAGGATCCCTTAAGAGCCCGCTTGATCACTGCAGACCCATTGTTCCTGAAGCTTTGGTCCCTCACCATGAGAAAACCACTGTCATCCTCCAAGTCACCATCACCACCGACAGCAGCACACAGGTTATACAAAACCTCACCATCTCCTATGACTCAAGATACCAGGTCTACATCCAAAATCAGCTAAAAATATAGTGACTGGAGCTGTGTAGTATGTGAAACAGGGTTTAGTACAAATTTTAATGGTATATGTTATGCATGCACTAACATGAAGTTGTTAAATGTGAAATTATTTCATCAGAACTATTGTACAAGATTATTATTATAATAACCAGGTTCATGCCTGAATCTCTCTCCAACAATAATAATCTTTCAGACTTAAAAGAACTCAGTTTCTCATCCTTTAATACTAGCAACATTTAAATGAATTCACTTCATCTGTTCAGTCATAAAATGGCTAACTTGAAAACAGACTATAGTGAATTAAATACATGGCATTGTTTGACATTGGTCTGACTATCTGTAAAATTTTAGCATAAATGTGGGAACATCCAATATATCAAGCAGTTCTATCACTGAATATGGATAGTGAAAAGAGATTGCAATTTTATTTTTCACCTACTCCCACAGCTGAAGATTGCTCCTGTAAAATGGACAGCTTCTTGACAAAACATTGTGTTGTGATAATACTGTCTGGCTTAACTCTATAAGTATCCTGGTTATAGTGCAATCCATGGCCTGAGAGCTTATGGTAATTGGTTTTCTCACTGCAAGCACTTTACTTGTGCAACATTGGGTGAACTGAACTCAGTATTTTGAAATAACTTAAGACGTAAATAAACTACTTTCGCATAACACCGTTTGTAGAAATGAAACCCAAACACATTTTAGTTCAGGTATACTGGATAAACATTTAAGTACACACATTTCCATGACATACACCTTTTATACACACATTATGGTTTTTTGACCTTTTAGATTACACTTGTACCTCTTTAGTGGTTGGACTGCTATGGTGGCCTAGTGGTTAGAGCATCCGCCTTGGATGTGGGAGGTCTCAGGTTTGAACCCTGGCTGAGTCATACCAAAGACTTCTAAAAATGGTACTAACAGCTGCCTCGCTTGGCACTCAGCATTAAGAGCTTAGTGTTAGGACTGGTCGGCCTAGTGTCAGGATAATGTGACTGGGTGGGACATCATGCTACATGTCTGTGGCATGATGCCCCAGTGCTGGACATCACTATAAACTGCCACACTGCAGACATCGTAGCGATATGACTGAAAAATTGTTAAAGCTGTGTTAAAAATCCAAATCACACACATGCACACACACACACACACTCTAGTGGCTGGCAGGTATATTTTAAGCATTATGCTGGGGCATTTGTGTTCTATAAACACCTTTCTAGTTGTCTTGTCTATCATTTTGCTAGTCACGAAGAAAGAGCCAGAACCATTAATTGTCTAGTTTTGCACCTCTGCAGTATTATTTAGGTTTTTCCTCATCTTGCAAAAGGGGTTATTGTTTAATATATATAGTTGAATTGTTTTCCTCATGCAATCAAGTTGTTCCACCTGACAAAAACTGCAACTCATTTTGTTTTCATTTGATCAATATATGAAATGTAAAAAAAAGTTTTCATTGATGAAATGATATGCTTGTGCCATGTATCGATATGTTATGTGATACCTAACCTGTGATATGATACATATTGATACATGTCTCATATTAAAGGTAGGATTGCTATAATACATCTTAGTTCATCATGTGAATGTCAATTTATGAATGGTATTTCCAAGTCAGAGTAGTTGATATTAAATATACAATGTATCAGCAATAATTCCTTTTCTTAATCAGTTTACGTATCATGTGAACATGGAAGAAAAGAATCCAATTTCATCTATTCATCTATTGTACTCTAACGACAAATGTCACCAAAATATATGAAGAAAGATGAATATCAGTACTAACATTCTTGATGTGTGTATAACCAGATCAAATATAACCTGGATTTTTAAGTGTTTCTTTTCTTCTTTTGATAACAATGAGCAGTGGTACGTTCCGTGTCTGATTTATTTCAGATATATTGGCATATTGATTTTATTTCCACTATGCCATAGACATGTGTAACAGAAATTGCAGACAGATCTAGACTTACCAAGTCTTCTGATGCCATCCTTATACCTGACACAATAACCAAACTACTTCCAAATAGATGACCTGCTAATCATTGGTGATTCTAACTCATCCTTTTCATCCATTTTGTCTTAGTCATCAAACTGTTTGTTTAGCATTGTATAAGCACGTTATTAACATGTTAATGGCTAGAATTAATTGGTGACCATTAATTTTAACACTAGTTCAGCATTCATATCACTACATGAGCCCCCTGCTTGAAGAAAACTTGTCACTTACTTTAATAATTTTGATGAAATGAAAATATTTTATTTCAAAAAGAATTACTAGTTTGAGATCTTTTATTAAAAATTTTGGAAGGCAATATGGTATTATCATGAAAACTGAAGATTAATTAATGCAATTCCTAATATGAGGAAAATCTTATCTACATCAGATCTGGGTTTAGAATTGTACATTACTGACAACCAGAATCCCTCACAATGTGTGCTTCACATAAATACAAAACAACTGTCTTAATGGGTCACTGAATTCTCGGTTTAAAAAATTAACAGGCAGATGACTATGAGTTATTTGTTACTGTTGAAGATTAAGGTAATTTAATAATGTAAGTATCACTTTGTTCGCATCTTTGCCTTTTTTATCAATATGAGTATTGAAAAATGGAACAATTATCAATGCATCAGTGAATTATTTCATCTTATCTAGTGTTGACACAATTCTTTTGCTACATTTTATTTGTAAAACTTTCTTTGTCAAACATTTATATCATGTCTACATGCATTTTTTATGATTTTAAACTTTTGTTATCCTCAAAACTAATGATGTTTGTACAACAATTTTTAATGACAATTCGAAGAAAATAGTAAATACTATTTATCCATTCATTCGTTTTGTCTTTTATAATCAGATTGGCATTTATTCTTTGTTTTTATGACTGTACATCCAGTACAGCATTCCTGTTACTTCACAGCTGGTCCAGGCTAAGAGGTTCTGTTTTAGATATCTGGTACTCTTAGCCACAAACTCTGCCCTAATTTAATCATGGGCCCTTCATGATGTTCTTTTTTCTTCGTTTTTTTTATTTCAGTTACTTCCCTTACAGATAGCTCCACTGCATGGAAACCAAAAAGAGCATAACAGAACATACATAACTCAATGTAACACAAAAACAGAATTCAGAATATTTGGGAACTGCAGAAACTGGACCCATTATTAACAAATGTCACACATGGAGCATCTAGTTCGATACAGCTTTATGTTTGTACAAATACATGTAATAGTGACACAGCCTTTGTCTCTAAAGTGGTAGCTAGAAATATAAATAGATTGGTTGCTGAACTGTTACATACAACATTTTACAAATAATTTAGAAACACAAGAAACCGATATTAACTTGGCATTTGCACTTACTTTTTGTTCTTAGGCACATATTAGCCAGATGAGTGATTCATGCTGACTTGGGTCTCTTGTAGAAAGTTAAATATTAACCCCTCTCCAGCTTTTATCATTTAGACTGCTCTCAACTTTGAAAGCATATGAGGGAAGTGGTGCATTTTCAATGACTGGTATCATTTTACCAATGTAACAGCACTTTCAGCCTCCATCCCCAACTGGCTAACTTCTTTCTTTTCATCTTTAAGGACAAAATGCTAGCTCTCCATGCAATTTTCTGTGTATAAAATTTTAAGCTCTATAACTGAAAATAAATCATTGAATAGCAACATATATTTGGTCCTTAATTTCTGCTCAAGGAATTTGGGGCACCACCTGAAGTCAGGAAGCTAAGGGCATAGTTGCTTGCTCTACAACTCTCACGTTGTGGAGAAGGTTAACAAACACAGTTACATGTCTTTCACCTACTTGGATAACAGTTATGTTTTATCACTGTTAGGACAACCATGTGCAGTCTGTTGTAGACAGTTTATGAAAATGACTCATGTGCTGTTGCTGTCTGAAGTAGACAGCTTATGAAAATACTATCGTGTGCTGTCTGTAGTAGACAGCTTATGAAAATGACTACCATGTGCTGTCTGAAGTAGACAGCTTATGAAAATGACTCGTGCTGTCTGAAATAAGCAGCTTGTAAAAATGACTACCATGTGATGTTTGTAGTAGACAGTTAGTGAAAATGACTCATGTGCTGTTTAAGTAGACAGCTTATGAAAATACTATCATGTGCTGTCTGAACTAGACAGTTTATGAAAATGACTACCATGTGCTGTCTGAAGTACTGGTAGACAGATTATGAAAATTACTCTTGTAAATTCAGAAAATGAACTTAAAAGTGGCACAAATCACACTAACTTTGCATATTCGTTAGTTTTCACAGCATAGACAGGTAGTTTTTTAATAGTTACTTAAAAAATTTAAAATGTAAAAATACAATGTTATCAGCTTCTTATTTTATCTTTTTTTTTCATTTTATCACTGAAGTTCAGAAAGTAAACATGGCCATGTGGTGCATGCAGTCAGAAGACAGGCCCAGTTTTGCATGCTGAGACCCAAATCAAGCCTTATAATTCAGATATCAAAATATAAAGAAATGTAGGTGTTTTGAACTCTCTCTAAGATATACTCATCCATTTGTATACACCTGCCTTTTGGCAGAGTATATTATGCTTTCACCCTATCTGTCTGCAGGTAACTTTTCCTTTTGTTCACGATAGCTTCAGTTTATTTCCATGATAGCTTCAGTTTATACAGCACTGATTGTCACCAAACTTTACAGGTAAAACACTTTTTCTCAGTTTTGAGACCTAAAAGTCAAGGTCAAACAGTATTGGATTCAGTTGGTTCCCATTTAGTTCTCACAAATAGTATCATATTCAATAGATGTCCATTTAGTTCCCACAAACAGTATCAGGTTCAATAAATGCCATTTAGCTCTGGATTGGAAATGTTTTAAAAAAACATTGATTTGTAAATTTGGCATAGGCTCCCTATGCTAAAGTATCTATATTCAGTTTGTATCCTTTGTTATAATATTCAGACTCTGTTCACTATTGGTTTCTCCAAAATCTCCTTTTGCTTAAACTTCTTCTCCTCCCCAGAATTGTTTTTCCCCAGTTCCTCTATGCCCACCTTAAGTGAGGATCCAGCATTTTTGCTTTCTATGTTTATTTTTTCTCTGATCACCTATTTATATCTTTGTACTCACTGTTGATTACAGTATATTCAATTTGGGTCATTTCATTGCTACATATTGTTTTGCTTATCATGTTATCATTGCTTGCTTTGGTTCTCATGTCATCAGTGCTGCTTACCACTTAGCTTATCATGTCAGTGATGCTTACTCCTGTGCTTCTCATGTCATCATTGCTATTTACTGCTTTGCTTATCATGTCACCAATGATCCTTACTGATTTGCTTATCATGTCATCAATAATGTTTACTGCTTTGCTTATCATCAATTATGTTTACTGTTTATCATTGCTGCTTTCTGATTTGCTTCATCATGTCATAATTGTTGCTTTTTTGGTTTGCTTAAAATGTCATCATTGATTCTTACTGCTTTGTCAGTGCTGCTTATTGCTTTGCCTATCATGTCAGTGCTGCTTATTGCTTTCCTATCACGTCAATGCTGCTTATTGCTTTGCCTATCACATCAATGCTGCTTACTGCTTTGCCTATCATGTCAATGCTGCTTATTGCTTTGCCTATCATGTCAGTACTGCTTATTGCTTTACTTATGTTGTTAATGCTGCTTATTGCTTTACTTATCATGTTAATGCTGCTTATTGCTCTACTTTTCATGTTGTTAATGCTGCTTATTGCTTTGCCTATCACGTCAATGTTGCTTATTGCTTTACTTATATTGTTAATGCTGCTTATTGCTTTGCCTATCATGTCAATGCTGCTCATTGCTTTACTTATCATGTTGTTAATATTGCTTATTACTTTACTTGTCATGTTGTTAATGCTGCTTATTGCTTTACTTATCATGTTGTTAATGCTGCTTATTGCTTTGCCTATCACGTCAGTGCTGCTTATTGCTTTACTTATCATGTTGTTAATGCTGCTTATTGCTTTGCCTTTCACATCAATGCTGCTTATTGCTTTCCTTATCATGTTATTAATGCTGCTTATTGCTTTATTTATCATGTTGTTAATGCCGTGTAACTTACTGAATCCAGGTGTTACTGTTTCATCATGTTTTTAAACTTGGTTTAGAAAACTTCTCATTGAAAACTTTTGTAACAGATCCTATCAATGTGTAGTTCAACACACTAAATACCAAAGGAACAGCTAATCTGTTAACAATTCCTGCAGCACATAATCCAGCTGTTGTGTTGCCATAAACTCTGCAACCATTGCCATAACATTTCCTCCACCCACTTTAAAACCATGCAAACATTGCCATACCATGTCCTCGGCCCAGTTTAATACCCTGCAACCATTGTCATACCATTTCCTAGTTTAAAACTTTGTATGATACTTTGTAGTTCTTTGTAACATCTCTATAATTTTTGACCAAATAATTTTTAATCTTGTTCACTTTTGCAGTAAAATAATGAATTCCATTGTTGGTTTGTAGCATATATTATATCAGTCATTTATATACATATGAAAGAGACAGGAGGCCCATTGTTGCCAAGTGATCTAAAGCACTCACCTTCACCAATCACTGCCATCTCATCATTGTCCACATGGGTTCAAGTTACAGGCTCAGCCTATGTGGGTATGTAAGAAAGATTGCCAGTAGCTTCCCACAAGTCATTGGTTCTTACCAGAGTGTTCCTGGGTTTTTCCTCCACTAGTTACACTTGCCGATATGTATAGCCTATCTTGTGCTGAGAAATGGCATTAAACCCAAAACAACAACAACAACAAAGAGACATCTTGGACTTGGGAGGGTTAATCAGTTTTATTTACATCTTAAACAGATTCGAACGCATTTGATAATTAGCTGCAATAGCTGATTTAAGTGCTGTGTGGCAGAAAACATTAATACTATATTTTTTACTTTTAAATTTGTCTGCTGATATGGTGTTTCTAGTATTGGGTTAGACTATGTCCAGGCTTTGTCTTGTATGTAGAGAAAGTTGTTCTTTTGTGGTGCTTCTTTTCTGGGTCTAAAACAGTGTGTTTTGCATTTCATCAGATTTTAACAACTTTACATTTTGACAACAGAAAGAAATTGTCATACCAAGCCATTATGCCACCTATAGCATACTAATGAACACCAGAGATTTGACAAAGTCCAACTTCATGAACTTGTGTTATTTCTTTCATTGAGTGCTGTCTTTAAATCTTATTTTAGTTTTGTTTTATTTTTTACTTTAAATGTTCTGATTTGGCACTTTAACATTCCCATAAGCATTTTCCATCTTGTTTACCAAGTTTAGCTCTATGTGGTTCATCTATTTTGCAAAGTAACCTATTCAGGTTATGTGTTAACCTTTAATTCATCTTTATGGAACTTGCAGTTATTGTAAACAAAATTGAAATTTAATACTTGAAAAATCAGGACAAAATTGGAGAAAATAAAACTACTGTATATAAAAGAAAGCAGCACTAGAACAAATGCAGCACACTGTGATGATGAAATTTTAATGTTAATTAAAAATACAAGACTCAGGTTTTTTTCTGCACTGAAACCAAAGAGATAAGAAACTTCATTGAAAATATTAGGTGTTCCATCAATTGACTTCTGTCATTCATTGCTAAACTTCACTAAACCTGAAGGTGTTAGCAATAATGATTTTAGATTTATATTATTTAATTTTAGGTTCTTGTGGGTTTTTTTATCTGACATTGATCAGCAAAGAAAATGTTTTCACTGGTCTGGTCAAACACTGTGTTGCATTCGAGCCAGTGAAAACTGGTATAAAAAGGAGATAAATTTTTTTTTGAAGATGAGATAAAAATAGCACAAGAAAGATTGCATCATTCAAGATGGCTAACTTCATCATGGAAGAGAGTTTGAAGAATGTTGCCTATTTTACCTGTGTGACTTTATTGCCTACCATGCAGCTACTCATGTAATGACAGTATTGAGAAGGACAAAAAACGTGGTTAAAAACACAAAGGCATCAACAACAGAGCAACCAGTACACATTTATTAAACACTTTTTCTGGGTTGTTCTTTGCATCACCTTTGGTGAGATATGATATTGGCAACCCAGTCTTCAATGTTTTCTTTATTGTCTTTTGTCATAATTTTGATATTAATATGTCTATAAAAAAAACAAGCTGAAAAAATAAAAATCCTGTAAAGTATCTAATTTTTTTTGAAGCCTTGTAATAGTTTTTTAGTCATTATGTAAACCGTCTTGATACCAATTGAAATATATTTGCTAATCAGTGATGACGGTATAACTTACAACATGCATGTGACAATAATTTGGACATTTTAGAAGTTCTGGCCTTGAAAAATGTTTCTTGTATTTTCTTCATTTGTTTTCTGTCCATCTTTTCCAACTTTTTGGTCTTCAGGTTTGGACAGTTATCTATTTGTATTGTGCATTTGGAATAGTTATGTTCAATTTGTGTTTCAGGTTCTGTATAAAAGGACTTGTTGCTGCTTGTCTGCTCGTTATATACTATTTCTTTCTCTGGCTGACTTTTGTTTATTATAGCTAATTAAATTTTAAAAAATGACATGTATCAATAGGCGCCATCTTTATCACTCAATTGTGCTTTTCAGGACAATAAATGATGAAAGGGTTCGAAATCAATGGATTTGAAAACAATTTTTATGAAGATGATGTAGAAGATAAACAACAGATTCAAGCTGATGATAGTTTAATCTTGCAAATGATGACAATCAAAGCACACTGTGAAGATGTTCCAATCTAAAGTTCACTTATGGCGTTAGATCTGTACAACGAACGATTAGACGGTGATCATGGAATGAATGATTTACAGTACAACCTGGAGAAACCAGTCTTAAAAGAAAAAAGAATACTCTTTTTAACGAAATCCTGGTGGCAAAAATCTGGATGAAAGGCAACACCGAATCATTGCGAGCACAGATTCACGAATATATTGGTCCGCCAATAGTCTTGATGTGTCATAATGGTGTTGTTCAGAACTCCTTTGAATAGTTCACAATAGTCGCAGAATAATATTATAGCCCAATGAGCGCTTTCTATTTCCATTGAATAATCCAAACAAATGTTTCCTCTTAGATATCTAAATGCAACGTAAAATACATCTGTAGACTTTGTGTTACAACAAGAACACAAAACAGAATGAGAAAATTGTCCAGCGATAGGTACTTATGTAGAGGTGCTAGAGACAAAACACGCATATTGTCACTACTACTATGTGACAAATCGCAAATCTCCAACATCATAAAAGGATTCGCATGATCTGACCCATCCAATAGGAAATAATTCTTTTAAGAACCCGTCTGACCGACATCTCTAAAGGGAAACAGCCCCAAACCTGTTATATTGTTTACCACTAATATAATTATTAGTAACTCTCAACACGTACGTAAATACCTATTTATAGATCCTATGAAATTTTGCGTTCTTAACATCCTACAATCGAACTTTGCACGTACACGAATCTCACCTAAAGGTAATAATTACACAATGTATAGTCCTTAATAAAATTTACAGAAATTATAGGTACACATAACTGCTGAAACAATTGTTCTAAGGGAATGGTGTAATTTTAGCTATTTGGATGGCATTATTAACCATTGGTCTTTTTGTAGTAAAAAGAAAAATGTATACCAGGTGGAGCAGAGATGTATTCCATCGTTCGTTGACACAGTTAAAATGTTACAAATTATTTGAGTTAGCCACGACAGGACTACAATCGCCTGCAGTTACTGGAGTAAATAATTTGGTTACTCAGAAGTACTAGCTAAATTGTTTATTTCTTAGACTAACACGCTGATGTTCTAAATTTGGTAGTAGTGGGTTTGTTATGTGCTTTTCTGATCAGGTGTGTAACCAAGGCATCGGAAAGAATCGTGCCTTGCACACAGCTTATTTGAAACAGTAAACAAAAGCAGCTGATGGAACCGTTTGTGTCAATATTAATTATTATTTGCTTTTACATGGTCAATAGTTTTTCTTTCACGTTTCAAAACTGGGCTGTGTCAACACTTTATGGTTGTTTGTCAATTGAACATCCAAGCATTGGATCATGCTTTCCTAGGTGTACTATGCAGATGTTCTGCGATGCAGACAGAAGGAGTAAGAATGTCTTCTTAATCTTTCTTCTTGACATAATTTTTATTGATTTATTTATTCATTTATTTATTTATTGATTATTTTGTTCTTTTTTGTATCCTCTACAATTTCCTGTAGTGCTTTCACTAACAGTTCGTAAGATGTTGGAACATGATCATCTACTATGTCGATATTATTGACAACGTTTAATCCAGTTTCAGCGATTTTTTAAAATACTTCTTTCCATTGTCATTGTATCCAACGATACTACCCATTTTCATGATGATGTCACTAGGTTACAGATAACATCACCAACAGCAAGCTAATTCAATTTCATAATGTTATCTGAGTTATTACGTTGTTTACGTAGTACTGGTTTCTCAAATAAACTTTAACTGTCTCTTGAAGAGCGGAAATAGACTTGGTGTCATATATATTTTTTTGTTTTGTACATGTCTGCATAAAATGCAGGTTACATGCATTCTCATAGTTTGATTTAACTTGAAATAACTTCATCTGTTAATGTATTGTTGCCTTGCGGATATATGTTAACCCAGTCAATAAGTTCATCTGCATAAATGTTCTCGTTAAAATGGTTCTGTGATCTTCCAATACCACCACCTAAATTCGTGAATATATATATATATATATATATATATATATATATATATATATATATATATATATATATATATATATATATATATATATATATATATATATAATCTATCTTCATTACTGGTATTTTTTCGTTGACGCGTCTGCAGTCATGATGTGGTGGAATGGAATGTTAAAATTCTTATATATTATATTAAATTGTTTAAGTCGATGTTATTGTAGTTAGACTTAAAAGATATTTAAGCACACAAAAGTGTTGCACATTCACTGAGTATGTTTCTAACCTGGAAGTAAATGTGGAACAGTAAATTTATTTGACTAATTCTGGAACGCTTTTACTTATTAAATGCTAATAAGAAATACTACAACCAGCTTGCTGCCATTAGTATTGCCTATTTTAATTGATTTTATTAAATTATAAGGTCAAACCATGCTTTGTTTCGGTTCACAGAATCTTGGCTATCAGATTGTGAAGTTTTCATGCTAAAATTGATTATTAGTTTTATGTGAAAATTTAAGTTGCAGTGTAGTAAATTTTGATCTCGTTATATTAGTGCAGTACCTGTGTCAGAATCAAAACCATTGCAAGGCACAACCAGATAGTGAAACTCTGGGCACAAGGGTATTGTGATGTAGTTATATCTTTTAAATAAATCTTAAATCCACTGAAGTTTATTACTTAAAACAAAATATTGTGAAATTGGTTTTTCTTGCACAAAAACATTGGGCCGCTAACAACTGTTTTCCAGATTATCGTGTAATTCTTTGTTCATTGTTTTTATCTAATTTTTTGTGTATACTTCACCATCATACCATTTTTATGAAATTCATTTTATGTGCTCTTTACATTACTTTAGTGACATTTAATAATACTGTGTATATCAGATTTTGATTGTCTCGTTTATTTGTGTAGCCTAATTTTAATTATTACTAAATCTCCGTCGTAAACAATGGCAGCGTGTTCCGGAGAAACATTGGTATCATCAAAATCATTCGTGTGGTATAAAACTCTTCCTCAAAGACTAATTTATTGGCTAATTATAACAAAATGCTTTAGAGATGGATTGAAATAGTGTGTGGTCAATATTTTGTCCAGGAAAAGATTGTTTTTTACTGTGCGATAGCTGATTGATTGAATAAAATCTAAGAGAAGACTTCCATATTTGCATTGACAATTGTGCGATTTTCATTACCCCTTATTTTGTTCTCATAGACTAGTACAATGTCTATGTTTTTCGGCTTTTTTCAGATGTTGTTGGAATCAATTTTACTTTGTGAATGTTGTCTCTTCATTATTTCTGTGATACTTTACTTTTTTTTGTGCTATTTTGACATTGTCCAAACTGTATTCGCCTTAGCGCGTATGTCATACGGGCCATTGGGTATTTACCTCCGATGTTTATGGATGTACTTTCTTTTTCAGTCTGACATTTCGTATATCATGCATGTTTTCATTCCTCTCATTCACTCTTTTATCCACATCCGTCGCATTCTTAACACTTCTTGTTTTTAAAACTCAAAGTTGTCATATCTATAATACTTCTACTTATGTGTTGTGCTTCACTCCATGTTTTGGAGAATAGGTGTACTTTTCAAAACATCGTTTCCAAATGAGAATTGTGTTTCTGGTACATCATTAAATTCAATAGCATAATATTTTAAATTGCTTCTGGACTGTTAAACGATTCATCTTGTTTTTTTTTTCTGATTTGTTAAAATTACCTAGTTTTCACCTATCATCCTATTGGTCTTTTAAACTGTGTATATGTCATATTGTTTGTCATATAGTGATTAATCTTGGTCGTAATATCTCCCATCTTCTCACGTGTTCTCGGCTGTAAATGACTGGATCATCAAAAACAACTTGATTTTAAATATTTCCTCTTTAAAGTTAGGAAGGAGACTCAGTACAGACTGAACTGAAATGCGAATGACCATTTTATAATTTACTCTGGGACAGAATTATGAACGAAAATCGGACTTTTGTGTTGTGTTTTCAAATTTCATTGTGAATATTATTCACGAAAACATACCAAAAACGTAAGTGTCTCCAACAACAAAATTCACCATAGCAAACACTATTTGCAACTTTGAGAGGTCAAAGTCAAGTCAGTGTTTGCTGGCAAAATCGTCAAAATTTGCTGCAAACACCTAAGAACCAAATGCTGCTCACGCCAAATTCTGACTTCGTTTGACAATGTAGCCAAATAACTCTGGTCTCAGCAGCACTGTTTTCCCTCTGCGGGCTGGACAAACCAAGGTTAGTCAGTGTAGAACTTGCAAATTTGTAACATTTGTACCCCCGGCCACCCGCCACCTGAACTGCAACTTGCTGACAGTAGATAGCCGTTATAGCGAGTATTAGATGTAGAACTGAAAAGTAGAAGGAATACGGTTTTGCGGCTATATCGACGCAGTGCAGTAATTTGCGACTATGAGTATCGGATTTAAATATTGTGTGTGTATTTTTTTTAATCAATGTAGTCTGTGATTCCTTTTAGAACATGTACTGACGCAAGCCCATGCCAGTGAAGAAATTCAAAAAGTAAAGACGGTAAAACAAATAAGTGAAAATGTACTTTTTAAAATGTTTGTGAAATTTCATTGTAATTCCTAAACAGAAGAATATGCATACAAACACAATTTTCTCTCAGTCTTGATTGTCTTTTTTAGGTATGTCTAAAATATTCACACACACACACACACACACACACACACACACACACACTATCTTTGCGTATGTGTGTATAGTTTTACTTTACATTGGTCACTCCAAAAGGTGTGCGTCTGGACATTTTTAACATTACATTTTCTGTGAGAGCCCAGACAGCAACTGGTATGTTAATTTCCTGTTAGACCACAGACAGTTACGTCATGTTAACTCTGTTTCCAGTTGGACTCCAGGCTACTATTCCCGTTTAAAATTCTTCTTAGACCCCAGACAATCCCACAATTTTAATCCTATGAATATTGTTAATATTGCATTTCCCGTTATACACCCAGACAACGATTATCTATTTTAAATTTCCATTATACCCCTCAGAGACCCATACATGTTAAACCTGTGGCTATTTTAACATCAGGTTTCCATTAGAGGTCAGAGAGCCCCACCATGTTAAATTTCCATTAGAGGTCATAATGATATTTCCATATTAAATTCCCTTTTATGCTCCATGTTGAATTCCCCTTGTACCCAAAGTGAATTTCTCAATGTTAAATTTTCATTTTCCCCAGAGTGTCATTGTGGGGTTTAGAATGCCACTCTCGTGTTTAATTCCTGTTTGGGTTCAGAATGCTGTTCTCATGTTAAATTCCGTTCCAGACCAGTCATTCCCATGTTAAATTCCCTTTGTAGTACAGAGTGACATTTTTGGGTCTTGAGTACCTTTTTTGAAAGCAAATATTATAGTCTTAATGTTAATTCCCATTAGAGACCAAACGGACTCATACTGTTGCAAATGTTATATCTTCCGCCAAACAGACACATTATGTAGAACCTATGGCCATTTTTAACATTGCATTTCCCCTTGTGCCCTATAATGCACAGACCTCGAATAACACAGGATTCCAGTTACGCCCCAGATGCCAACACCACACTACTAACGGCATGCTTTTGTGAGCCCCACTTTTTTTAGTCGACAATTTTTCGATATCGCGTTGCCGTTCAACCAAGGTTTCGCCGAAACGTCAGGTGGAAATCAAGTTTACCTTCTAGATGGTAAATGGTGAGGGGCGAATTTTAACGCTGGAAGTTTAAATTTGCCCGACTCTTGGTCTGCTCCCTCCCCGCTGCTAGGTGTATGTTTTTCACTTGTCGTAATCAGAACTGTCCACTCGAATAATAGCCATTATGTCCATATTCGGTCAGACACGCGAATTGATTTTGGGAAATTGAAACTTTCAGTTTGAGGATTCACAACGGAATTTCTTGCTTTGCTATTTTGTTTTTATTCCCCCTGGAAATATAATAAAGATAAAAGACAACTGATTGGTTGCTGTTCTGAGAGCATAAAAATGAACTGTTATGCAATTTTCAACATCGCAGAGTTTACATGATCGAGTCTGTCTGTCTGTCTGTCTCTCATGCATGTATATATCAAAACGTCGGTAGTCTAAAATCTACGATGGAGCTAATTACATGTACTGTTAAATATTATTAATGTTTGTGTATCTTAGCATATCCATAAAGAGTTATTAGGTGCTTGACTCCAATTTCACGAAAATTTTCGAAGTAAAATAATAAGAAGTTCTTGGACGCTTTGTTGGAGTTATGAGAGCTTTTTAGGGCGTAATTTGAAAGCTGAAATTTGAAAGGTTTTATTGATTATCGTCTCAACGTCGCATAAACTTCCCAATATGTTGAACCCCCCCCCCCAAAGAAATATATTATGAAGTCGATATTGTTGTCTCTTATCGGTGTGTAATAGCAGAAATATTTTTTCTGAGAATATTTTTTTGCCGCTGCTGTCTGTATCCACTGCAAATTTTAGCAGCGGCCGCAATCACGTGACAACAAGACGCTGGCGGAGTATCATACCAGTGCTAATGAAATTGTCTTGCATTGACAACCGTAAAGAAGGAAAAGAAGTCAGAATATAAACTAGCTTTCATATTGTAAAAGAATGGATTGATTGCATGTCTACATTGCATTAGATGCCTAGTATATAGTTTAAATATTTACTAAAGCATTGTTTTTGCCGCTCTGAGTTGACATTTGGTATGGTCATCACAACTCATGGGAATGGTTCTCTAATTTTGGCGCCAAATTAGCATTAAGGTGGTGAATGCGTACGGCCGAGGGCTGTACAAAGTATTCTGTATCTGTAAAAGTTAAATATCGGCAGCATATTTATGCGTTTTTATTTTTTATGGGGATCGAAAGAGTTTAACATTTTTGAAAGTATGTCCAAGGCGTCCTCCGTATCGACGAAAATATCGATGTGCACGAACAGATTGTAATGCACGAATTCCCAGTGCAATCATTGGTGCTTTGAACCATCTCTTAAAAGATACAATTGACGATAATCCCATGCATCATGATAAGTTCTAGCTTGATAAAAAGCCTTGATGATAATCACATGGTGCATGATAAGCCCATGTCAGATGAAAAGCCCTTGCTTGATGTATGGGCGGCCGTTTTTACATGTATTCAGTACAGACCTCAGTATTTATTTAGAGAGGTCTCTAATAGAATTAGAGACCTCTGCATATTAATTGAAGAGCTATATCTATATCTGTTATAGAGCTCTCAAATTCATTTAGAGACCTCAGTAATTATTGACATCTGTAATTGTAGACCTCATGTAATTGGAGCCCTTTAATTCAGTTGCAGAGATCTCTAATAGAAATAGAGATCTCACTAATATGGCATTGTTCAGAAAATCAATAAATGAATTGTAGAAGTCTTTAAATTAATTTGAGATCTCTCTAATTTAATTATAGAGCTCTCATTAATTTGAAAAGGTCGCTTAAATAGTGTTTCCAGGCTTCCAAACCCATGTTGGAGAAATTATTATTGTTGAATTGAGACCTTAACATGGCACTATATGCAGAATTAGAGAGGTCTCTAATTCTATTACAGACTTCTCTGACTCTGTTATAGAACTCTCTAATTCTGTTAGAGAAGGCTGCAGTTAAGTTTTATGTCTACAAATGTGACATAATATTGAGGTCTCTAGAATTGGATCTATAATTGATATATGGAGCTCTCTAATTATATAGTAGAGGTCTTGAATTCAATTAGAGACCTCTCTAAATTGAATGAGAGACCTCTCTAAATAAGATGTCTTTATTGTATTGAATATCTGTAAAAATGACAGCCCATATTAATGATAATCTCACGTCTGATGATAATCTCCTGTCTGATGATAATCTCATGCCTGGTGATAAGCCTATGCCTGATGATGAGGCATTGCTTGAAGACAAACCCTTGCTCGATAATAAATTTACTGATAAGCCTTTGCCTGAAGATAAGTCTATGCTTGATGATAAGCCCTTGTTTGATAAACCCAAGCTTGATAACCTAATGTTTGCTGATGAGACCATGCTTGATAAGTCCATGCTTGCTGATGAGACCATGCTTGACAAGTCCATGCTTGATGATAAGCCCACACTTGCTGATCAGCTCACCTTGATTTGTAAAAAAACTTTTGCAAACCTTTATTGAAGGAAGCTTTAACAAGGCATGTGTAACCATTTGGTTCATAGGCCTGATCCAGCCTGTGACCAGGCTTTATTCCCTTACTTGCATTGTAGGCTTTGAAATTGCTTATCTGGCCCACATCCCAGGGAATTAGCACAAGCCTGCTTTGAACCATCCTCGTTTTAAAGTATTGCCAAGTGGATTTCTTATGGAAGAAATGACTGTTGTCAAAATGTGTCAAGTTTTATTCACTTCCGTTAGAGTTACAGTTAAGATAATGATATTTTGAACTACTTGACAACTTTGTTGTCACAAATCCTGAAATGTAGTTGAAGCAGTAGGGAAGTGGAATGAAGGAAAAACAAGTTTTCTTTGTTTATTTCTGTTTTAGTGGGATGATTCGTATCCACATATCTCTTCTTTGGTAGGTCCAAATTTTTGCCATGCTGTTCCATTTGTTTTATATCTGTTGCTCTTTCCCATGAGCATTTTCTTTCTGTTTTTTTTTTAAATTTTTAACTTTCATTACGTCTTTTGCAGGGGTTATCACTGTAGATGTCATGCATACTTATATTAATATATATGTTCATACTGCACATTATCTTGTTAACTAGCCTCCTCAGGGAAGGCAAAGACTTTTTCTCTTTAAGGTAGGTGACATCTTAATAGAGTCTAAATACTTGTAAAGCTTGGTTGCAAAGCCTTTCAGAATGTGGGTTTTTAAAACGGCCAAATGCCTAATACACCTCTCCCTCGATAACTCGTGCACATCGGGGTCCAAAAACACAGACCGCACTATAAGCAAGGGCGCGAGTTATCGAGGGACCTCAAAAAAACTGCTAGACATCCAGAAAACCGCGGGGTTGGGGGGAGGAGGAACTGGGCTGTTTAATGGCTGAATCCTCGTTTTAGAATCGAGTCGAGAAAAATCGTCAATAAAGCGCTTTTTCTGATGAAGTTGTTCGTTATTATCTATATATCATATTTATTTTAAAATGTCCAACATCTGAAAGATCAATAACATGATAGACCTCTCTCAAATTATATGCATGCCTGATCCATTGGAATCCATTGCCAGAATGAGGCTAACTGAGCAAGCTGTAGCAGAAGCTGCTGAAGTTATGGATGCTGCTAGTAATAATAGCAGAAAATCAGCACAGCATTGTTGTGTGCCCCATTGTACGTCAGATTCACGATATGATCCAACACTTCATTTTCATTCAATTACGAAGAATCCTACATTGAAAAAGCAATGGATAACTAAGATAAGAAGAGATGAAGGCCCACTCTTTAAGGTGAGTATTCTAAGTTATATCCATTTTTTACTCGAGTTTAAATGAAGCTTTGCACTTAACTATTTGCTTTCGAAATATGAAGTAATGTTTTATATTTCATTTTATTTGAAATTTCCAGCTGTCTTTTACTATTTTTCAGTATGTAAAAGTTCTTCGTTCCAAAGACTTGCTCTCTTTTACTGTATACATTTTAAAAAATTTCAGATACTACCCAATAGTAATATTTTAGTAAAAGCCTGAAATATTTCTTCTTAGTATTGTGTATTATTCCTTGTATGCAACATATTTTGTTTATTTGCATTGACTAGGTTACAAAGTCAACAGTTGTGTCATCAAAACATTTTACAAAGGATGATTACAAGTCATGGACACCAGTACGAAAAAGACTATGTCCTGAAGCAGTGCCATCAGTCTTTGATTGGAGCAGTCAAAAATACCCAGGAGACCCTAAACAAGAAAAGTACTTGCTTCTGAAGAACCACTCACAGTTTCAAAAAGGTAATTAAGATTATATTTTGTAAAATGAGAGGGAAATATCAACAAGAAAATGTTTTTTCAGATGCTGTTAAATCTTGAATTTATTACAACAAGTCATTGATACAATAATACAAAAATTGATTGCAACATTTTAATGAAATAGTTCTTTAAAAACCACATTGTAGCCAGGCAAGTTAAAAGAGGCATTATTACATCACAAGTAATTGTAGATACAGCAGATTCCTGAAAAACGGGTGAAATATGTTAGTGTTTGGCTAACATTACAATGATATAAACTTGTTGGATTGTACAAGGATGCTTCTTTTCATTTAACAGAATGGATAATGATGTAACTGTGACAGATCTGTTTGCTGACACAGAAGCTAGATCTGGTATTGACGATCAAGGACAATCCTTATATCATCAAAGAATAGAAGAGTTGGAGGAGAAACTTCGGCATAAATCGGAAGAATGTGAAAGACTGAAAAACCAGTTGCAGATAGAACATTTTGGCTTTGTTAGGTTTTCAAGTGACAACTCTCATATATTATTCTATACAGGTTTTTCCTCCTATCACACCTTTACTGCTTTCTTTACTTGTATTCAGCCATCAGCTCAAACCATGCAGAGTGCCTACTATAAAAGTAGTGAAACTGTTAGTCTGGCAGGTAGAAAACATAGTATGCTCCTTATAGAATTGTTCATGTTTCTTTGTCGTTTAAAAGCTGGTCTTCTTGAGCAGGATCTCAGTGTTAGATTCAATTGTTCTTTGGCAACTGTAAGCCATACAATAGTCACTTGGGCTAATTTTCTATATTTTGTTCTTGGTGCCATTCCTATTTGGTTACCAAGAGAGATTGTTAAAAAATTAATGCCAGAAAGTTTCAGAGCTTTGTATCCATCCACCCGAGTCATAATTGATTGTACCGAGATAAGAACTCAACAACCTTCGTCCCTTGTACTTAACTCCCAGTCATTTTCGAATTACAAAAATACCAACACATTTAAATGTCTTCTGGGTATTGCACCTCATGGAGCAATAACTTTCATATCTTCACTTTATACTGGTTGCATGTCTGATGTGGAAATTGCAAAATTATCTGGTTTACTTGATCTTCTAGAGCCAGAGAATGATGTCATGGCAGACAGAGGTTTCACTCTTTGTAAATGTTTGGCTGAAAAGGGTATTACACTGAAAATATACCTGATTTTCTAAGCAGTAAAAGGCAGTTCAGTATCGTCAAAATTGAAAAAACAGCAAATTGCGAAACTTAGGATTCACATTGAACGTATGAACAGACGCATAAAAGAAAATCATTTATTTGATTCTCCTATTCCCCTTTCGCTAACTGGTTCAATAAATCAACTTTGGTCTGTTGCCTGTTTGCTTGCAAATTTTAGAGGTCCCATTGTGCAATCATGGTCAAATGTTGTATCTTAAAGAATCTTGTTACAGATAGTAATTGAAATAAAAGTCATCTACTTTGTCTTTTACTTGCTGCCAGACAGCTTGGTTGAAATATATGGTTTCTAAATGCTGATCATTTTGACACCAGATCAAAAGATCACACCACTGTAATCCAGTAACTGCAAGCTGTGTCAAAATTTGGTAATAGTACTTGTGATTTTTCTTCAGTTTCAGAACTCCATTTTGTTCTTTAGCCAGATATTTGACCTCTAAGACACTCCCTACTTGAGGACACATAATTTCTAATAAACCAAATGGTGGGATATTTTTGGGATTGTATACTTTTCTGTCTGGACTTGCAGCAAACCAAGGAACCAGAAATTTACAATCACTCCGCAAGGATAGAGGTTAATTTGGTTTTCTTTGTGTATTGCATAGGCCTTTGCTGCTTCAGGTTCTGTTGCCAACCCTTGGCGCATAGCTGCAGTTGCAATATTTCTTACTGATTTTAACCTTCTCACCAAGATGGTGGGATCCTTGCGGCGTCTGTAAATCTCTCCTATGTTTGATGCAGTAATTCTATTTCTTTTGATCCTGTGCCATAATGAGCTTTGGTTTTGGAGCCTTGTTTGTTCTTCAAACTTCTTTATTTCACCCATGGTCATTTTTAAACCTTCCAATTTTATATTTTGCGGATTTGTTAATGCTATTTGAAGATGATTCATCATGTAATTAGAGCAGGGCAGGTCTGGAAATGATGTATCGTCATACATATTTATAATACATTGACTCTCTAGCTTTTGTTGGTAGCTGAGGACAGAACCACGAGGTACCAAACCAAATTTTGTTTGAGCCAATGTGGCTGAAGGTAATTGCAACGCAGGTAAGATTAACATGGAACTGTCAGCCTTTTGTAGGATGGACATATTGTGTTCCCAGTCCACATTATCCCCACGAATAGGGTTGTAGAGTGTAGATTTTATTCCATGCGGTGACGTATCACCGCTGACCAAGTCCGTTGTATTAGCATATTCTCTAATTTCAATATTTTGTACTGCTTTTCCTTGAAGTTTTTCCCCTCTTGGAGCATGCCAGGTTTGAGGCTGGGATGTTTTTGCTATATCTTCTGGAAGTGCCCTTTGCCCCAGCATTTTGCATTTGGCAAGCTGATAGAGTAGACCAACAATATGTCCACACGATCCTGCTAGTCCTATTGGGCAAGTGCAGAATGCAGATGTTGATGTAGCCTCCGATATTTCTTTAAACGTGACCTGCAATGATTAAAATGGAATTTTATGAAATGTCCAATTTTAGGTTTATTCTTCTGTTAAATATAAGCTTGTAAATTGTATGCTTCAAACAACATGCATAATCAGACAGCTTTCATGCTTAAAAATTAAAATAAATTACTTTAATTTCATGTGGTGTTTCATTCTTCCTCAGAGATCTATAACACCTGCCTGTCACCTCAGATCCGTTATCAACAGGTCTCACTGAAATAATAATAATAGCTACTCTGCACTCACTTTGCCTATAACGCTTTGATTTGAACTTTTTTACAATTTATTATGGTAAATTGGGTATCACAAAACTGAGAGTAGTTAAACATGTTGAAGTCTTCAGTGCCATACATATTCTAGCCTTAATTTTGCTTGGAGATCTGAAACTTATCATGTTACATGGATTATATTCAACTGGTAATTATCTTTGGGGAAAATGATACCCTTAGGGAGAGATTTAATCTTGGACAGATTGGTCAGGATATAAACTGATGTAGGAAATCTCACACCACATCACATTTTGTTTAGGGGAGGAGTGCTAAATAGCTTTAACAGAGGGAAAGAGAATGAGTGTAAAGCAAATGTGTCAGTGAAACAATTATTTCCAACATAGTGTGGATGATAAGGAAAACAACACTTACCTCTTAGATCTTGGATGTATCCTTCACTGAAATACTTGAATCCCTTGTTCATGGATTTTTCACCAGATGACTTCTTATTTAACTTGACATAAGCTTCAACAAATGAAAAGGTAAGTGGCAGCACTAAATCTAAATCCTTGTCACTGTAGGAAGTAGCCATTATATCACTATAGACGCTGTAGCAGCTAAGGCAGCTATGCTCAGTTAACCTCGTTTTGAGTCGTGCATTAATATTCATGAGATAATATTAAGACGGGTCTATTTGCAACTGGTTTCAACAATCAAACACTGTATGCGAAAACATTCGTGTATTACGTCATGGCTTTTTGTTTTGTTGATTAGTCTGGTTCCAGGAGTGTTGCATAATAATATTTCATGAAATTAGGAGTCTGCGAAGCAGGGAACCAGACTAACTATTAATACACTACTAAACATGATTCCTTTTTATCAAAAACAGGTAACATTTACTTTGTCAGACAATCGTCTACGTTGAAACTCAATTTTTGTATTTTTCAATGAGTAAAATATTCATGCCATGATTTCATTGCAAAAGTAATAGTGAAACTTCTTATCATGCTTGAGGATATCTGCGTGCGAATTCAAAAATTATCTGAAACTCGTTTTTCCCACAACGGGCCGTCTCTGAAAAAAAAAGCACATTATTTTTACGAAGTACTTATTTCACTTGGCTGCCTTGCTATCTTTAATCACATTTATGATTGAGTAGGTAATTTTTAAGGTAGTTTACTTAGATATGCACACAATAAAATGTATCACAGTGTTCGATTGATCAACTGAAATGAGTTACCCGACAATATGACCGGTGGAGCTGGTTCTTAAGCATGTAGGATTTGTATGCCTTTTGACTTTTTTCAATTCCACCTGCTTTATTTGATTCAGGAGACGTAATTACTGTGATAATAGAAAAGGAGGTCCTCTTTTTATTTAGTGCAACAATACAACAGATGCTTCCGCTAGTCCGATATCAAAACACGGTTGGTACTTAATTAGGTTCTCAGCAAAATGCTTGCGGACATAGCTTTTACGGTAGATTGACACTTTTTACGTTTACTTACAAGAGGACACATTGCATTTATGATGATTACACTTAAAAGGAACTAAAAGATAGAACTAGAACACAAATTTCAATTGATAAATTTTTTTTTATTTAATTGGTATTTATTTATTAAAGTACTGTCTCCACTTGGCGTAAGTGACATTTTCATTGATCGAAATGTCCTTGAATATTGTTAATTGCGGTTTACTAAGAATGTCGTTTGAAAAGAAAATGTAACAAATTATATGATTTCTTATTAAAAGTCATTCTTTCATAATGTTGATTAAATTTCCAGGTCCTATCTACCGTTTTCGACGATAAAACAACCGGTATATAAATTTTCTGTTACCAATTTCGATTGCCATTTTCTTCAAGTTCAACCAATAGGGATAAATTTTTTTTGTATTTTCTGGTTTGAAAATTGTGATCCACGTTTGACCTCACGTTATGAGCGGGTTCGCGAGTTATCAGGGCGCGAGTTATTGAGGGAGTGGTGTATGTAGATTCACTATGGATGGATAGGCAGTAAGCAGACACATACAAGGAGAGTCAAAACATAATAGCTGATACATTAGGGTCTTACACGTACAGTTACACATAAACAGCAGAACAGTCTGTTGAGCATTTGTTTTTCCCTTCCTTTTTGTTTTATCAAACAGTAACATATGAAGGTTATAACAGTTATAGGCAAATAGATCTCTCAACATTCTTATCAATTCTTAAGGCAAGACAAAGGGAAGGACATGAAGAGGGTTATGAAGAAGACCAGTGGTGTCCCATATGAAGGCAAAAAGATGAAGAAAACAATTTTTTCTGAAAGTGAATGGGCTCGATACAACCACTATTCTGGACATGCTCTCAGGCCTAAGCCGCAAGAGACTGTGCTGTTTCAGATCATGCAGGTTGATGTAGATTCACAAGAAGAGGGTGAGAAAAGCACCAAGACTAAAACCAGCAGTCAGGATCGGACAAAAAGAAATGGCCGTGAGTAATTAATAAACATATTTAAACTTTTACTGGTTGGCTGTTTGTTATGGATTTAACACCATTTTTCAGCACATGATAGGCTGTATATGGTGGCCAGTACAGCTGGTAGAGGAAGAACCTGAGAAACCCTGAGAGGAACCACTGACCCAAGGGAAGCTACCAGAAAGCTTTCTCACATAGTCATGTTGGCAGAGCCAGAGACTTGAATCAATGGGGACAGAGGTATGATGTTGATGATCTGTAAAGACTAATGCCTTAGACAAATTCAGCAACCTGGGTCCTCTCCTTTATTGACAAGTAAAATATTGTTCATGTTATGGCAAAAGCAATGATGTTTTTAATAGATATGTAGGAGACCACAAAAAGAATTTTGATTCATAACTCAATTTCATTTCATGGTGTGAGAACATAGTTGTTTTGATGGACATAGATAAAACATTATTTAGAAACAGAACTGGAATTGTGGAAGTATTGCAAGCAACTCTGACCCATTGAGGGATGATGTCCGACCATCATGTCTGTCCAGCATGAGTAATGGTAATAATAATAATAATAGCATGTTATGTAGAAATTCACAAAATATTGCAATTATCTTACCTCTGTGGTAACCATCTGCTAGAGGGGTCTCCTTGGATCCTAGGCCAGTCACTGGGTTGAATTAAATGGGCAAGGTGCTAAAGTATAAACTAGAGCTACTTCCATAGCTTACCATGGCCATTTCCCATGCTTTTTTTGTATTATGTATTTTTTGCTTCTATGACTTTGAACCCAGTGTTGTGGAGGCCAGGTGGGGCCATGGGCCAAAGGTTTTGAGGGTGCCAGAATCAGACTTGCAGGGGTGCCAAAATGCTAATTGCCTTATCTGCTTTATACCTGTCAACACATCACTGTTTGATCCATATTTTGTAACCCCAAATTGGTAACATAATTTGTGTTCTTGAGCTCAGAAAGATGACTTGTTTACAGTTAGTAACAAATTACTTAAATTTGTAGCTCTACTGGTCATATACCAGAAGAGCCTATGGGATGGCCTGTTGTCTGCTGTCCATTATCCATTTGTTTTTCCTAAACTGCTTAGAGGATTGCAAAGAAACTTTACAGATTTATTGCCCATTCAGCCTACTGTCTAGTACCCCACCCCCACCTCCCAAAATGGTCATTTTCTTAATTATAACTAAACATTCATTTAGGCAACTGGAGCTGGCCTCATTGAACTAAAAGACCTAGGTCAGATGTAGAAAATGTCACAGTGAGAAGAGTGATGAAATTCCATTTGCAAATATTGGGTACTTGTTAAATTTTTTGTTTTAAGAAAATGTGGCATATGGTAGTATTAAGGTTTGATGTTGTTGTTGTTGTTATAGGGGTTAACACCATTTTTCAGCATAAGATAGGCTATACATGGTGACCAGTATAAATGATGGGGGAAGAACCCAGGAAAACTCCAGAAAGAACCACCTACCCACGAGAAGCTACTGGCAAGCTTTCTCATGTACCCTCATTGGTCGATCCTGAAAACTTCAACAGGCAGAGGTGAGATGGCAGTGATCTGTAATGGTGAGCACTTTAGACCACTTGGCCACTATTAAAGTTTGAAGTGACTGTTATGTTGGCCCATTATCATCTCATAGATTACAGGCACTAACACAAGGATTAAGCATCGGTTTACAATTAAAAATATTGTAATCTCAAACTGGTTATTCAACCAAGATATATTTTAGGGATCAACCATTAAATTTTTGTAGGGGGAATCCTGTAAAACTTGTACATTCACAAATTGCTTGAAAAGGATATTCTTGCTGTGATTGTTCCCATTACACTGAAGAAAATAACTGTCTTGAGGTAAAAGCGTACAAAATCTTGGCTTGAAAGAAAACTCCAGGCACCCACTTCAAAGAAATGGTCAGTTCCTGTATTACATTTACCATTGATTTTGACCTGTTTAGATTTCACAAAAGATATTTTTGCAGACTTTCCATACCATTATAAAATTTTGTACTTCTTTTTAACATTTCTTTACTTAAACTTCTTTTGTAATGCCACTATCAGATACCAATTTTGAAAACTGAATTTTTAACTTCTGCATTTGTCACAAAGTTCAAAATAGTAACAAGACTCCAGTTGATTGACTATAAATTTATTGCGTGACTTGATCTGCAATATAGATATGAAAATGAGATCAGTTTTCATTGTGCCAGAAATTGACATCTTCATTCCAATATGACTGAATGGCAGTTATGGCTACATATTTTTAAACAGGAAAATATGTAATGAACAATTTAAAGAAAAAAATTCAATGAGAATTAAGAACTCACATTTTAAGCACAGACATTACAGGTTGAGACAGTGTTCTTGAAATACATACATGCTTTCTTGACAAGTGTTTTGATTTGTGATTGGTATTAACAAGACAATTGATGTTTGTAAGGCAATCAGTATAGATCAATGTCAAGAAATATTAAATCAAAAATGAATATTATTGGAATGTTCTTATTTGTATTCAGGAAAAATATAATAATAATGTAGTACATGTGATATAGGTATGAAAGAAAGAGTAGTTTTCAACACAGTGAATAAACTGACACCCACATTGTAACATGGCTGAATGGCAACTGCACAAAATTTCAGTTTTCCCACATGTACACTTGAAGGGATAAAGTTCAGGAACTTAGCACTTGTAACATACAGGATGAAAGAAAATAGTTTCTTAATTCAAAGACACTATCTTATCACATTGCATTAGGATAACTTCTCTGACCTCCCAAGTCAGCCTTCTTGGAATGACAATGTCTTTCTGTCTACACAGTATATAGATGAAGGGAAGCAACTCATTCTGGTTAACTCCCCTATCTACCTGCTAGCTGTTTATTGTTATACCCAGATATACCAGTTTTCATTGCGCAGTCAGGGTGTAGTTTTCCTTTATAGGATCCATTTAATCTTGTACTTCATTTTCATTTGCCTTCTATTATTTTCAGTGGTTATAATAAGTCAAAATGTTGTTTTACATGGTCATTTTTGTGAGAGTTTGGTGAATTTGTTCACATTTTGTGATTGTTATTGTGATGTGTGATTTTAATCAGTAACAGTTCACTGGGGCAATCTTCAATAGCTTTACTTATTAACTATTTTTAAGTCGTTTCGATAATGCAGTTTACATCAATTTCAGTTTATATACATTTGTTGTAGGTACTTTCTTGTTCCTCTTCATTACCATGTACAAAAAGCATAAATGATTTAAGGTCATGGAGGATGGACACAAAATAAATTTATGCATGCAATTGCTCCTTGGCACACATGCATGTGCACTATGGTCAGAAATACATGGTCAGCATTTTGCAAAGTAGTTAAAGAGCTGCAAAAATGAGCATGTTCCAGTATATTGGTGCAAGGCTTATTTAATATATGCATCACATCTGAATTCTTGATTATTCTCATGAGGGATTTCAGTATGCCCCCTCCATCCCCCAAGTGGATGCAAATGCAGGAACAGTATCAGAACATACTGTATCTATATCAGCATATACAGTAGAATCATTGATTAGTTTGTGGGCTGTGTTAGATGCACTCTCCAACCCAACCCCCATGAAGATGCAGAACAAAGCCAGAATATACTTTATCAGTGAATACATAGCAATGTTTACTCTCATGTGTGTTGTTGAGATGCCCTCGCCACCCATCATGCAGATGTAGAAACATTGCCAGAACCAGATGTTTCCAAACAAGCATTGGAATCATGTATAATCAGTTTGATTCAAGAGGCTTTGTTGACTTCAGATATATATATATATATATATATATATATATATATATATATATATATATATAGATTGTAATCCCTCAGAATAACCCTAGAACCCTGCCATTGAGGCATGAGGGATCCAACAAATAGGACCATGCCCTTGAGGCATGAGGGATCAAACAAATAGGGCCATGCCCATGAGGCATGAATGATCAAACAAATAGGGCCATGCCCATGAGGCATGAGAGATCAAACAAATAAGACCATGCCCATGAGGCATGAGGGCTCAAACAAATAGGACCATGCTCATGAGGCATGAGGGCTCAAACAAATAGGACCATGCCCATGAGGCATGAGGGCTCAAATAATTAGGACCATGCCCATGAGGTTTACAGTCAAACTTGTCCCCCACCTGTGGGGCTGTTGGTGTATCATTTACTCTGTTCATGCATGCAAATTTAACCCCCCAAAAAATGTTGCACATGAAGGCTTGCAATTTGACCAATATAGTCAGCTATTTGTACCTACTATTGCACCAGCTGGCTGGATTGCAAGGCATATATTACCATTCAGACTGCCGACTTACCAGTCTAGCTGTATGAAGGAGCTATGTACGATTACAGTGGTCAGGACTCTGTTATTTCTGACTGGCAAGCCAGATGCCCAGCTATTTGTAATGACAATACCATGCCAGCAGGCTGGACCACAAGGCACATACTCTATTCTGTATGCTGTTCTGACACCGACCAGCCGTTCCATCTGTATGATTGAACTACGTGTGTTTACAGTGGCCAGGAGTCTGTCATCTCCAGTTGGTGAGCCTGTTGCCCAGACAGACCACATATCTAGCAGACAAGCCAAAAAATAACCTGGAAATTCAGTAAACCAGCATTACATATGAAGCCATCTGACTGAGCCACACCAGCCAGGCCAGACTGGCACTTGATAATGCAATCACTACTGATGGCATAACAGATGGGCAGATTGATGATGCTTCATCATTATTTCCATATGGGAGGCTATATCCCTGGACTTGGCAGGAGAACAGTTCCCATGTTGATGAAGGGAATGAAACTGAAATGCTAGAACATGCTGATCCGACAGTGGAATGGACAGAATTAAATTAACGGCAGCAGTAGAGGAGATCCGTAGGATTTTGTCTCTGTTGGAATGCCCATCTCCACCTTCAGCAAATTTTTTACCAGCAGGGTTCATGCCTTGGTGGTTGTAGATAACCGGTTCATCATTCAGAATCTTGCCACAATTATTAAAGATGGCAAAAATATACAAGGCATCTCTTTGAGCATTCATGACCCTGGTACTGCAAGAGCTTTCTTTATGGTGAGTCTCACAATCTACTGATCAAAAAGTCATGTACATAGATATTTTATCCGCATATACCTTGTCTAGATGTTGATAAATTGAACACCCTCTTGATGGCAGGGTAGCATTAATGATCAAGTACTGCCCACCTCAGATGGCTGCCATATGTTTTCACGTTTTCATCCAGAGCCAACTAGATGCTCTATGTGGCCCTGCTCAGTGCTTGTGCAGCTGTCTTGCATGCCCTTCCTTTTATTCCCAATGTACTGAGCATCCTCCAGACTGGCTGGGCCGGAAAACCTCAACAACCAACTTCCACAGGGAAGAACCATGTTTTTCATCCTCTGCTTCTGCAAGACTCGACCAACGCTTTGTACTTCATCCCCTTTTTCTCATGAACCTCTTCTTTATTTCCTTCCCACAGCACAGTAAATTCCACCAGGATAATTTTCTTTGCAGCTTGTGACCAGATGACGAAGTCAGGACAGAGTGATGTCTGAACGATGTTAGGAAATACTGGTTTCCAAGTTGGCCGACATCTCCCATGACTTTGCTTCCTGCAACATTCCTGCAGTTTCTGCTGCTGCAGTCTTTTGCTGTTGTCCAGTATTAACAAACTTGATAAACTGGTGATCTGTCGTCTTTGGGACTCTCTCTTTCAACCTTTCTCTTTCAAGGATATCAGCCAGCTCCCTTATGTCTCCACCTGTAGCGACCTTGGGCCAGAGAAACCTGGCATCCTGCCAATATGTGAGTGAGTGTTCTTTTTTCCTGACACAGTTGACTAATGGTGTCAGTGGGTACCCAGGTACTCGTGTACCTGCTTGTGCATAATTACTCGTGTAATAAAATTAGCTATAAGGTACCTGTTTAGTTCATGTAACCCCCCCCCCAAGAAAAACATGCTTCCAAGTTCAAATCCAAGATATCTGGTGATGTCAGGAGCAAGTGAGACACAGAATAATGAGTACAGTTTAAGGCTTGTTTCATATGACTGTTGGCTGCTGCACATTTATCCATCATATACCTCCCCTGTCTACTGATCTTTGTCAGTTTCCTTATTTTCTATTTATAGTAATTATACATGGCACGTTTCCAAGAAAATGGACGGGTTTCTTGAGTTTGAAACCATGGGTCACAGATTCATTTTGATACATAATTAAGTAGCAGACCAGTCTACATTGAAAAAAACATTGCACCAGGTATTAGTGAAACAGGCTTTATTGACTAATGGATGTTGTATGACTGAAAATTTTTAGAGGAGAGGGATTTTATTAAACTGAAGAACATGTTGCATCAGAAAAAGGACAAATCAGTAGCGCTTTAGAAATTTTGAGAGTCATTTGACATTGAAGTAATACATTATTCAGAATCTGGACATGACTTTATGACCTTTTAGCAAAAGTAAACATGTGATGTAGACTAGTTAAAGTGAATGTTGTGTACAAAAAATTTATCATTTTGTGTTGTGTCTGAGGAATATCTGTATTCATAAAGATTCCCTGGTGTCTAAACATTTTAATTTATCTAACAACAACCTAGATTGTGTTAAATATCAGATAATAGAAATCATTACATCTGATTCAGAGCTCACCAGTAGCACACTTTTAGGAAAGATTGAGAACTTTTTTGGATATACCAATTACATACTCTACAGCCAGTAGGGATTAACATCTCTGTTTAAATAGGAGTTCAGGCATTTTTAACTTTAGGTTACTGATAAAACCCCAATTTTTAATGCAGAAATTATAGCCATACTTGAAACTTTGATGTTGAAACTTCTCAAGAACATATTTCATCATTTTTCAGATTCCTATTCCACATTGAAAGCCTGGCAGAATCTTGTATCTGACAGGTCATTAATATCCAAGATATTATAGAAATAAGATTGCTGAGAAAAGTATTCCATACTGTTTTTGTCTAGTCACACTGGTAGAAAGGGTAATGGAAGACAAGATAAAGCTGCCCTGCAGTCATTTGTCTCAGAATGGAAAATTCCACATGCTGGCTTCAAATATTGTATAAATGGCATGTTTGTCATACTTGGCAAAATATGTGGAATGAAGCTGAGAACATTGGACACACCATTGGCGAGTCATCCCTCATACAGAACAGATCAGAAAGATGAGGTGATATTGTACCAATTGTGTATCAGTTACCTAACTCATGCATACCTCCATAAGGGTTTGCCTTTGACAGTGGAAGACATTCTTGTCCAGTGTGTTGATTTACACCCTGTGAGATAAGTATTTTGATGTAAACTGCTTTAAGAAACTTCTGAGGACAAAATGGAATGGACTTTTTAGGGGACTTCTGAGGACAAAATGGAATGGACTTTTTAGGGGACTTCTGAGCACAAAATGGAATGGACTTTTTAGGGAACTTCGGAGGACAAAATGGAATGGACTTTTTAGGGGAATTCAGAACAAAATGGAATGGACTTTTTAGGGGAATTCAGTTTTATAGAACAGATTTTTAAAATTGTTATAAAGATTTTATGGGTGTTGCCTTTATCTGTTTTTTTTTAAAAAACATTTTGCAGAATTGGAATATCTTTACATTATTATTTGTTGTTGTTTCACTTAATGTTTGCATTTATTTGGAATGTTATATCTTTCTAAATTTGTTTGCAATTCATTTTTACATTTTGCAAACTTTATGATTTGTGCTGAGGTGCCATAAGACGCAGATCTGGATCTTTACAGTTTGCAGTTGGATCCAACTTACAGATGATTATATATGGTACACTGCAGCTTGGCTTGGATGCTTCCACAGGATGTACTTTTTAATCTACACTTATTTCTCAGGTTATGCTCTTTGGCCTTAAAAAATCTCTTTTGCTTAACCCTTTACCTCATGCAAGCGCCTTTGGATGCCTCTACTCCATTCGCATGGAAGCATCTTTGGACGCCTCTATTAGCAACCCCAGTCAAAATTACAAAGTCATCATTTTAATGATTGATTCTTATAGCGCTCATTCAGACCTTTTCAGAACAGTTTTACTTCTTGAAATACGTTGATTAGTTCAAAAGTTACGACTATTTGAATATTGGCAAAAATTGGCTTTTCAGTGAATTTTTGCCTTATATAAATGCATGTTTAATTCTTTTAAGTCGCGGACCCAACACGTTTAATAAAATAAGTATTTCCATCATAATTTTTGATCTAAACAAGATATCTCCATGAAACTTGGCAGTCTTATAGAATTTTTCCTGTAGAATTCAAATATCTGCAGCAAATTAAAGTAGGTCCACTAGATTTCAGTGTAGGGAAGAAAATAAGGGGTTAAAATCTTTATTTTTTTCTACCAGACAATTCAGATACTGGACAAGATATTTGTTAACAAGTCATTTAATTCAGAAGAAAACATTGACATACATTGTAAACAGTTCATCAAATTTTCTATGCTCAGAGAATGCCCACTGACGTCCAGAATTTAGACATTCTGGAAGCATTCCAGTTGCTATGACAAATTCAGGCTTAACTTTCTGAACATCATCTCTGCTGGGCCATATAAAAACTCCTGCTTTCCTACATGGTGCCATGAATTTAACTATCAAATTATTATTATTATTATTATTGTCACTTTTAATTTCATGAACACATCCAGGGTATCCAGCATCCTGGTATGCTACGACAACATAATCATTTTCCTTAAGCTGGTCTAGAACAGGCAACTGTTGACATACTGTACTGAGTTCATCAGTTTCACTTTCATAGAGTTCATCAGTGTCATTCAGATTTTGTTTTCTTTTCTTTGGTGGTGGTTCACTCATTTGGTCCAATATTTCATTGCACACACGTTTCTGGTGTTCTTTATGTTTAAGACACAAGTCTTTTCCACCACGGCGTGCACTCTTCCACAATGACTCTTTTTCTGTGGGAGTCATACTGTCATACCACTCTTTCATTAGGAGACGGTTTTCTTGTTAAGTCGCTGAAGTTCACGAAAATGATGAATCTTGATTTTTGATGTATAATCTCTTTTATTGACATTTTTTACAGAATAGTGACTGATTCGATTATTGAGTCTAATTTTTGTCTGTATTGAGCCTCATGCATTTTTAATACGCGCAGTTTTCTTGATTGTTGCACAAACCTTTTTCATGTTCCACTGTTTTGTGACGTCTTCTGTTTCATTTTCTGTTTGTATGCCAACATTTTTAGAACTGCCAACCGAACTTCATTGCTTTGACACACTGTGTCTGACTCTTTCTCATTACAGCTTTTGTTTTCTGTCACATGATCTGAATTTTTATTGGCACCATTGTTTTGAATTCCTTCCCTAGAAGTTCATTAATGTTTGTTACACCTGGCACTTTTTTTTTACTCACAAATTTTTTCTTCTGGTTAAGTACACTATTAACTCTGTTGGAAAGAGTAGATTGGTTAATTGACTGACACCAATCATTAAGTAATGTAAGAATCTTGAAAATTCAGCAAATGTTTATTTTTCTTATAAAGTTGAAAATTTCAATCACAATTCCATTTGACAGTCTGTCAATTTTTTTTACAAGATTTTGAAGATACTGTATCAACACTTATGCCTGCATTTTGGCAGTAAGGACCAGGAAAATCCATACTCTCATAATTCTACACTGAAAATGAACAAAAAAAAATGTTTTAGGAACAGTTAAAAAAATATATATTTCATCATCTAAAATTGCAGAGCAGTACTTTATCATGGTACGAAACGTAGATCTGTAATTCACGTTTGCGTACCACCTATCTTTTCGAGTTATTTGATTAAATTTCATTTACAGAGATTTCATTTTATTATTAAAATGTTAAAACATCATTTGCATTCAATAATTTGGCATTAATTTGTATTCAGATAAAAGTTTTGAAGAAGAAAGGTAGTTAAAATAATTCAAGAGTAAATCTCTCAAATCTACATATACATGTCGTCATGAGGACGATCATTTAAATGATAAAATTTGCACTATATTTCACAAAAATATTTAATAAATACAAAATAATTACTTACCGATACAAAACAGTCTAACAGTGTACATAAATCACATCATTTCTTTTGTGATCGCCGATTATTCACATTGAAGTTATGTTTATCCTCACGAATCCAATATGGTGACTTCGCCCACGTGTCTTATAGAGGTCAACTTGTGAAATGTGTACTTTTGAAATTAAATGCAGCTACTTAAATATACGTTCTGAAAAACAAATTTGGTATTGAAAGAAAGTTTAGAATGTGTGTTTTGTAATGGTATATTGAAAATTGAAATATAACGTTTGTGAGTTGAAAAAAAATTAGCAAGATTTTAGGGACTATTTTCTCAGCACAGGGTCATCATATGCAAATTTTCAAAATGCCATCGGAAATGTCATTCCTTCCCCTTTCAATTGATGAATACCTCATTAATATTCATGAGGTTCTAGTGACCCGCATTTGCAAAACAAACATTGGTGTCGACCCGCGCACACAGGAAATAGCAATTAACTGAGAGCTGACAATTTTGATAACTGATTGATGATTACATGACCATATGGTTATCCAACAAAATGTACATATTAATGAATTTTATATGCTTTTGTAGATAATTTAAAGCCCTTTTAAATAAAGTTATTTCATAAATATGTTTTTATCAGTATTGATTTTAATACAAATTTAGTACACACAGTATAAGAAAAAGTCGATTTTCATCCAGTTTACTGATACGGAATAGGCACTGTCGGGGGTTGCTACCTCTACCCGATTCGCATGTAAGCGCCTTTTGACGTTCTACACCATTCTCATGGAAGCACCTTTTGACACCTGCTGTAAACATCAGCCATTTTGAGTGGGTTTTCATAGCGCCACCTTTGGAAAACCCCCATTAGATACTACATTCATTGGTGTGAATGACCATTACGTCAAATCACATGGTCACTGTTTATGCTCTGGTCGAAATCGGCTATTTAAAGTAACTGGGTCGTATTCTCCACTTTCCAAAATGGAGGTCGCGGACTTCGTTCATTACTTGCTAGAGTTTTCACGATTAGAATCACAATGATGAAAGCTTCAATAACTTAAATAAAGGCTCTGATACTGATGTAGGAAGCCATTAGTTTTTATAAATTATCAAATTCAGCTGATTTAGTGATGTAGACGCAGACAAAGAACTTCTAAATTTTGAGTGTGAGAAATGGTAGCTACAGTTGGTCACGTGGCTTCACTGACTTGACGGTGAACGAGTTCTCTCAAGATTTTAAAGCACATAAAAAATGCTTCTCTGAAAAATAATTAAACAGCTATAATGATCGGATTTTACTCTTAAATCTTTCCAGACATAATATATGTGTACCAAAAACGTAAAATGGTTAAAATTGCTGTTAAACGTAACATACACTTCACTGCTTAACAGGCCTATGTGTATGGAGTAAAATAGGTAACAGGTGTTCTGTTTATAGTGCACTGCACTGGGTAACTTTGCTACATGTGTATCAAAGGGCTAAAAAGCCAATCACTTTATGAGGTAAAGGGTTAAATAGTTGATATTTCTTGCCTATACTGGGCTCTACATAAGCTGCATCTTTGCATGTTGTGTACGCAATACAACTAAAAGCACTCCAAGAAATTTGGAATGCATTTAAACGATGCAAAACAATTTAAATTTTATGTCAGGAGCAATAATAAATAATCCAAAGTTACAACATATTGCTCCTGACATGAGCACAGTCCATGTTGAATGATAGTGCCTTTGACAGTGGAAGACATTCTTGTCCAGTCAGTTGAAGTTGCTGATGTTTTGTGCATGTCTGAGAGGATGGTACTTAATCACTAAGAACATTCACTGAGAGAGTTCTATGATTAAACACTATGAATTAGTCCTGGTCATAAAAACCATTTGATTCAGAAAGGCAGAATTTTTAGGATTGAGACTCAGTTGGGTAGAAAAGGTTTGTGTTTCGCAGTGTTCACAAAATGCACTATCAAATTTTTTAAATTGCAGTTCGTTCAAAAATAAAATACTGTATGTTACATTTTTGTCTGGAGTGCTTGCTACAGCAGTCTGCTTATATTTTCACAGTCCTTCATAAATTCTTGACATTAATTGGAGATGAAGAACAAAAATAAACAGTCTCAGTTCGGATTTATATAGTATAACATATGTCTCTGGGTATTCCAAATGATGGTAATAAATAGAGTATCAGACATGGACTAAGTTTATTTTTGTTCTGGACCTCCAGTTACTAACTGGAAGAGGTGATTTACCTAGGACTGGGGGAATAGCACCAGGAAAAGTAAAAGCAGTGTAATTATAATGTAATTCTTGCATAGGTTAGTTTAAATTACTTTCATGCCCCAAGACTACATACTGTTGACTCTGGTGACCTTCAGAATCATTTGGCAACTAGAACATGACATGAACACTTTCTAATTATTTAAATTATATTTTATGTGCTAAAAACAATAGGGCAGATGCACTTTTAATTTGCATTATGATCTCTTTCAAGTGTGTCTCTGCTGGTTCCTAGATTAAATTGCAATGTTTGTATTGTTACTAGTCTGTTTTTCAGGCTACAAGTGACCAGCCTAATCAGTATCATTCGCAATCAAGCTCTGCCCGTGGTATAATTCCAGACAAATGCAGACATGACAGATGTAGAAAATTTAGCAGTAAATTTAGTGTCAGCTAAACTACCATAAAATGCAGATCTGACTTGCACTTCATTACTTAATGTAAACTATCACGAGAAAAAATGCAGCTTAAGACCCATTATTTGTAAATTTTAGGCCAGGCAACATGTTGAAAACTTGTTTGGTGGCTGAAGATGTTAACAATGAATCAACTCTAGGGTACACTCATAAAAATTACCTTGAGCTTCTAGTTAGCATTACTGTCTAATTTTCCTTAACTATAACTTTAAACATCAGTCATCTCCTATTAATTCCCAACTCGGTTTTATTTCAGCTCTCACTGGCCAAGGAGACCAGATTATTAGGACTTGGCAACCTTAAAGTTGAAATGGACACTATAATTTTCAATTACGTTGCCATATGGCTACTAAATTTTGAAAGGTACTTCGAGTCAGAGTGCTAATCTGTAACTGGATTTGTTACTTAAAATGCAGATTTTTGAAAGGATATATGTCGTGCTGTAACAAAAAGAGCATTTGTCTTTCTTGTAAATACAGAGACATTTGGTACAGAGTAAACATAAACTCTGAATTTTGTGAATCTTTCAAGTAATTTGTTTTTCTATTTATTACAGAAGAATCATCTATGGTGCGAGTGCTGCGAAACAGAAAGAGGAATGCTAAGCCTGTAAATCTGCAACCAATGAAAAGGACTGGAAAGCCAAGTTCAGACTTTGAGAAGAAATTGGTCTGCTGCATGCAGAGTAGAAACACAGCATCAATTTCTTCCCTTACTAAAGAATCCTTCCCATTTACTGCATACAAGTCTACAGTTGTTGACAAGAGAACACAGAATAATTGTAGTGACTTTAAGGTACTCCAGATTCATTGATAAAAGGTGCACATATTGTTGGAACTTAGACTAATGGTGATGTGTCATTTGCATAGCTGCCAACTGTCATTTTTCCTGTATTTGTCCTGTATTTTGGACCTTAATACAGGTGTACATTTTTCTTGTTAAAAATCTGTTTTTTATATATAAAAAAAAATAAAAATTTCCTTGAAATTGTGTTTAGAACGGGCACTCAGTTCCATTCTGAAATGTACCGCATGTATATAGGAATAGAATTCTAAAATATGATTGGTTCATTCAAAATCAAGGCTACCATGCCTGTCAGTAACTGTAACCGCCATATTGGATTGCACAAACAGTTGCTGCTATCATTGTATCTCATATTTGTAATATTCTGCTTTTAATCATGTTGAAAAGGAAAGCAGAAGATTCCAAAAAGAAAACAGAACTGGCAGGACAATTGTGCCATCTTGTTTAAATTTGTGAAACCATCTAGTAAAGGAGAAAACTTTACGTTTTGCAAATTGTGTAATTTGATTTCACTATTGGACTTGGAGGTGCCCATGACAAAAAACGGCATGAAGAGTTAATAAACATCGGCTTCCTACTTCATCATCAACAGCTCAGCCTGAACTTACAATGTATATAAATAACAGAGAGAACCTTAATGTAATTTGATTAAAGTTTGGTTTACTAAATTTCTTTTAGAAATTAACCTGCGTGTTTCAGTTACTAGTGTTGCTGGCGATTTATTTCGCAAATGTTTTCCAGACAGTAAAATTGCAAAGGATTACTCGTGTACTAGAATGAAAACAGTTCAGTAAGAAAATCACACAGAATTCAGATCATCAATGAAAGATGGTACATTGGAATCAATAATGATTGAAAAAACAAGTTGTGGAAAAGGCTTCTTTAAACGGCCTGTGTCTGAGTGTGTTGCATTCTTGCACCTTCTAAATGGGCAGCCAAATGAAACAGGGTGCCTGTTCAGAAGGTGCACAAGTGCAACACATGCATCTTTCACATTAAATAATTAAGTAAGGTACTGTCCTACTTTATTGCTGGTTATAGATGTTGTAAGTAGTTACATATACATCAAAGTTTTAAACCGTATTTGTTCCTGAAAATCAGTATTTTTGTCATAAGCAGTCAGTATTTTGTACTCGGGGGTTGGCAGCTATGCATTTGTCACATATCGTTTGGACAGATATAAGCCTCAAGTTAATGCCTTGCCACTTGCAGAAATTATGTCCCCAGTGCAAATGCAGAGGATTCATATTGAATTTAGCTGTACTAGACAAACACTAGAAGAACCTATGCAATGGGCCTTGATCGACTATCATCTATCCATCAGCCATTTTCAATTGTTTATCTCTACTCCATTGTTTTCACTGATTTTGCACTACTGCCAGTACCTCGTACTGGCAAGGATGAAAAAAGTCAGTACAAGACCATATTTTACTGGTACATATGGTAATCAGCCAGTCTCATGAATGCATGGTTTATCACTTGCACCGAGTAGAGAAAATTATGTTGTAAACAATATTTCAGAGTAAAAAAATAAAATGAATGAGTTTCTGACCTTTCTGGGAGCTGCGTTTGTAATTTACAATGTCACAAAGTTTATCCTATCTGTAACTCGGTAAATTATCAGGTCAGTATCATTAAATGTAGCTAAAACTACCTAATTTGTTTCCAGGGAAGTTACTTTTAGCTACATTTAATGATGCTGACCTGAATATGTAGTGAGTTACAGTTAGGATAAAATTTGCGATGCTGTGTGGAACAAACTATAGTCGAGTCCCATTCCAATATTGTCACTGTCAGTCATCAACTTAATCCACATACAGTTAACATCTTTGGTTCAGAGTTCACTTACAAAGTAAATAATTAAAGTGTTTCCATACACCGCATAAAATATTTAGTTTTATTGGCTTGGTGTGAGTGAAAGCTTTCATCTTTAGCATAGCTAGATCACATGACATGGGCATCTATAGTAGAAACAGGCAAAATCCAAACCAGTCCAGTCCCTCAGCAAATAAACATATGATTATTAATTTGTTTTGAGCAAGAGTAAATAAAAGCACCAGTGGTATACAAAAACTAAACTCCATAACAAAGAAATACCTCGATATTCAAGCATTTATTTTGTAACTCGGATAATATCAGTGATGGTTTTCAGGTCCTAGTGCAACTGATTTGATGTTGACGCTGATGCATTGAATTGAAATATGTGCATGCCTGTTGAAATGGAAATGCCTTGCTTTTTAATTTCTTTGCAGTAATTCTTGATTTCTCTGTGCTTGAATTTGAAATATGTGCCATAGGAGTATTCCTATGAAATTGGAGCATTATGTTCATTTTCATCTGCAGCACTTTTACTGGGAACTGGCATGGATTTATCATTGGTCCTTTTCAAAAAATGAACTTATCAATCACTGTGCCATGGTTACAGATTCTTCAACACAATTGGTATGAGCAGAAAGTGACCACTTGGATTAACATCCATGAAACAGAAGAAGGAGTGCTTTAATTTGTGTATTGTTTCATCTTGAATCAAACATCAAACCCTTGCAATCCATCAAAGAGATAACCCGACTCTCCTTCTGGTGCTGTGTTGTTGCCGTTAATCACTGATCAAAATTGGGAGTAATACAACTTCATGAAAAGAATAAGTCGGCTGCTTGCAGACATTGGTGTTCAGACTGTTACCTTTCAAGACTTAAAACGTGTTTTGTTTGTTGGTACATGAATACCAACAGCCTCATCTTTTTCCAGTACCGAGGCAAATTTTATCAATAAAAATTGGCAAATTCCTGTGTAAAAGAATCTCGACTCCTGTTAAACAACTTGGAAGACAGAAATGAAACTTGGCACAGTTTCATTTTTTGAGGTCCTAAGCTAAAATGGTGTCCCTGGGACATCGAATATGGCTGCCAAAATTCCCAGCTTTAAAATCTTGTTATTTCTTCATTTTCATAGCTGCCAACCCTCACGATTTTGGCATGAATTTCACGACTTTCTTCAGCATTTCACGGATTCACGCTGCAAGCAAAAAAAATCACGAATTTCCCAGTTCTCAGTTATTTTAAATTTTCCTGTTAAGTGTTAGTCGTGAAATTGGCCATTGCCGAAACAGTCTGGTACTGCTAGTCGCAATAGTAGTAGAACTGTAGCCAGTTGGTACAGTTGGCCTGGTAGCAAGCATTTTAGCTTATTTTAACCTATGTGTATAAGAGTAGTTTTATAAATACTTTTGAAAGAAACTGAGGCCTAACCGGAATTTTTCTCCGTGCATGCACCGCCAACATTGACTTGAATTACCGTTCATTATTTGTTAGGGACATGTGATTAAGTTGCTTGTGTGTTAGTTTTAAATTTTTTTTAAATTTTAATTTTGTTTCATTACATTTTATGGTAATGATAATTTTCATTGGATTTGAATTTCTTTTCTGAAAATTGGATTGACCCGATTAGATTATAATATTTCTTCAGCACTATTTTTAGCTCAGTTTTTGTAAACATCAAGTGAAAATGATTGGCTATTGCCAAGGTCTTCTACAATCTACGTGTTAGCTCTGTTGTAAATGGTTTTATATTTAAATTCATTTCCAGTTTGAGAATCTGATTCTTAGATAGGGCTATTCTAGCTACGTGATAATTGTCATTTTTTTTATTGCGCTGTTCAGATTAGTGAATCACGTAGCCTGTCATGTGATCCACCATGTGATCTAAAATCGCGGCTTTAAACAGACGCTCGCTAGTAGATTTAGTCAGTCGTATCTTTACACCTTGAGGGTACAAGGTGTTTCTATTGTTGTTGCCAAAATGTTTTTGAAGTTCATCTGTTTTTTGGAATTTAATAATTTATTCTCTAGAAGACCAAACAAGTGTTCTTTTTTTAAAAAAGTTTTGGGATAAAGAAATTCAGTGGAAATTTATACTGGAATTCTAAACGAAAACATTATAAACTGTGATTCAATCGAGGATTTGTTGCCATTTGTACAACACCTCATCTGACGTCATCACCTTCCATATTGGAACATCATCAAGATTTGAACCTGGATTCAGTTAGAATTGTTTAGTGATAGGACTTATATTTTTCAACTTATGGATTAATTTTTGGATTATATTCACAAACCGTAAGTCCTATTTCCTAGTTTTACATTGTTTTCTAGGGAAATAAATTATTTTGTTAAAATTTACAAAGCTTGTTGACTTCACTCTTTTCTTCTGTTACATTTGTACGACCCTACATGTAACATATTGCATATTGGAAATGTCTTCACCACCAAGGAAAAAGAAATGTATTGCACAAAAAGTGAAGTTCAGTTTGGAATATACCAAACATTTGCCGTGCATTCAGCCATCAAATACTGATATACATCATGCTTTTTGCACACAGTGTGCCACAAATTTTAGCATTGGGCTTGGTGGCAGAGACGATGTGAGGAAGCACATTGGTAGCAAAAAGCACATAGAGGTTGGGAAACTACATGAAGACAGCTTTTTCGAGTGTTGGAGTTTTTGAGATTGAAAGATTAGCATATATTGTAATTTGCCTGAGTTCAGTTTTCCGCGCATGCACCGATGCCATTAATCGTTCACCGTTCGATGTTTCTTCTTCTGGATTGATACCATTTTGTAATTAAGCTACACAACAGTTAAAATGTTTTCATTTCCAAGGAAAATGATTTGTATTCCACAAAAAAAGTGTAGTATAGATTGGAGTACACCAAAATTTGAGCACTTTAAGCCACCTACTCAAGTCCTGCATGCTACCAATGCTGAAGCATTGTTTGTGAGCTTTCTTGTTGAACATAACCTGTCTTGCTCATTTGGAGATCAGCAACAGTGACAGTGAAAGATTATTTCCAGTTGTGAGGAAAAATAAGACAAAGTGCCTCCTTAGGTGCTGAAAATTTGCAACAATTTTAGTCACAAGATTAACCAGCAGGCAAGAAACCTGAACTGTTTTGAAAACAAATTTACCATAGCCTGATTGAGGAAGTTCAAGACTACCACAGTATTATAACATGAAAAATAGGGTGAAGTTTGTGTATATCAGTAAACTTGGCTGCAAATATAGTAGTACATGTAATTAGTGTAAATAATGTTTTAGTTTATTTTTGGGATTTTCATATAATGCAGAACTGACCATCAAAGTGGATGGAGTTAGTGTCATGATATAATTTTTCACTGTTCAAAATTCACTAATTTTTATCCCACTTTTCACTAATTGTGAGTCTGGAGGGTTGGCAGCTCTGCATTTTCAAAAGGGGTGCTCTTAACGACATGAGGATTTTCAAAAAAGATTTGACTTGTAGATCTTCTCGTTTGTAAGCTGTAACTGTGGCTTTTTCAGTAAAGGTGACATCCCAATTTTCTTGTGTGAGCTCATTGGGTCAGAACAATGGCAATGGTTAGTACAGCTTGAAAAATCCTTTGATTTGATGGGTTGACTTGGAAACTCCTTGAATTTGCAGAAAGTTGGTTTTATCCTAGCCCGTAAAAACAGTCCATGTACCTCCTGATAGAGTCTCACAAATAACTTGTTCACACAATAAGATTGGAAGAGGACTTCATTATCTGCTTGCCTTTGTCTCACTCTCCCTTGGACTCCCAATGTTGCAGTGGACTTGGTTCCCATGGGAAGGGTTCATATGTGGCCCGTCTAATACTTTTTGCAAAGTAGGACCTCACAAGGACCTGCTTTCCACTTGGATTCCTTTAGTATCAAAATTTCATCGGACCTGGTCGTAGGAAGAATCTTCCACTCATATGAACAATCCAGAAATGTGGACTGTTTCTAGCACAGGGTGCATCAAGTGCACAAGACCTTGCTGCATCAGGGTTACTGTGGACAATACATCAACTGTAGCATACCTCAGTTGTCAAAGGGGCATCCATGCATTTAGTTTTTTGGGGGGGGATTTAATTCACAATACTTTAAGTTCCAGTTAAATTTACACTTTGTAACTTTGAGAAATAAATTGTTTGTTGCATTTTACTAAAATTGTTGGTTTCACTTCCTTTCTGTTACATAGATTAAGAATCATAACACACTATAGGGTCCATTATAGGATACTGACTCAACATCTTTCAGGACAGCTCACGTACTTTGAGCTCACAGACCAGTTTCTTGCTCTTTAATGTGGAGATAGAACCTTGCATGTTCATTTGGTATCTAAACCTCTTTGTGAACCTTTGAGTGAAGCTTCCTTCAAGAACCTTACTCTTACAACACTCTTCCTTCTTTCTTGAGCATTGTTGAGAAGGAGTGAACTTCACATATTGTCAGTGCAAAATGCTTGTTTATGGCTCAGTGGTTATTTTGATATGGTTTATCTTTATTGATAACCTCAGTTTCTGGCCAAAACTGAGCTACCTTGAGTTGCTTCTATTCAGTTAAAATCCCGTTTCAGTCATATTTTTGCAGGGGATTACCAAGATGGATGCCTTTGCCCAGTTAGAACTTTACTTTTCTATCTAAATCAAATTTAAAAAAGAATGGTTTGTAAGTGTTTTTTATCCTGGTAAAGTACCTCTGATATTTGGCACCCACCATATCAAGGTGGATTGTTGTTTGAACTTTTAAAAGAGATTATCAGTCTCTCACTGAGAGAGATTTCAGTGAGATGAAAATCAGCATCTGAGGAGGATAGGAGGTTGGGTTAATGCTGCATCTTGGACCTTTTTTAATCATTCTTCTCCAGATAATGTTATGAAAGTCGCCTTCTGGAGGGCTCGTTCAGCTTTCTCATTGCTTTATCTTTGATCAGTGTTGCCCTGTAGTGAGGGTGCCTGGTTGTATGAGACTAGCAAGTTGTCAAGCCATCCTCCAGTCTGCAGTAGAACATCCCACTGACAAGAATGACAAGTTCACTTGACATTTTATCTTAGGCCGTTAGTCTCCCTCTGGGCTTGCAAACTTCAGCAATTCAGTAATAGCAGTTATTGTATTATGGTGATTAAAATACGTAGTTTTTGGGGTGGGTGGGTTTAAAACTGATTTTAGTTACATAACAGGATATTCATCATCCTTCGCAAAGGACAAAGAGGTTCAGGGGGGAAATCAGACCAGAAAACTATTGAGAGCCTATTAAGTGTGAAACTTCATGATCACAGTGGATGTCATCAGTCTTCAACAGACTGGTCTTATGAAGGAAACTAAAAATGCTATTGGATGTTATGAAAGTACCTTTGCAGTGAACTAGAAGATAAGTAATTCTTCCTTTTTCATTAATTGACATTAGACTGACTCGTATTAATTGTTATTGCAACATCCATTGGGATCAGATAATTACATTCAAAACTTGTTTGATTATTCTGAAGAGAATATATATTATAATAAATTGCACTTCTTTTGTTTTCAGCCCCATGAAGAACATACAATTTATGCTGATAAAAAGATCTGCTAGTTTAGAAGTCCAACTACTGGTCAAAATTTGCAAATTTACTGGTTTGAAGTCCAGGTTCTGTCCAATGTACAGACATGTCTTCCAGATACTGCATTACTAAACTGTGTAACCTGTCTATGATATAGAACTGTGGATGACATTTTTTAAAAGAATACTTTAAATAGATTTCTTTTGCTGAAATAATAACCCATTTATTTGACTGTAGCTGCAATTATTGTATATGCATAATTAGTTTTAGCCAGTGAAAACAGAATGTTGTGAAGATTTGTTGTAAGGGTATTCTCAAAACTTCCTGCATCGTTGCGACATGAATAACCTGTCTACACCTGGCACCTATTTCACAAAGCAGCACAATTCAGGTACAGGATTGTCTACTTGTTTCATTTGTTTGATCTTCATACAATTTTATGACCAGCAGATTCATGGACAATTGTCATGAATGATGGGCTGCTCACAGTATTTTTTGTTATAACTCCAAATGTTGGCTGCTTAAACATTGAGTGGAACACATACTCTGGTTTAACAAGTTTGTGAAAATGGGGCCAGATTGGGTGAGCTTTGTCATATGCTTTTCAGATGTTGAAGAATATTACGTTTTATGATGCTGTATATCCATCTGTTATCAGTTTTGCTTCTGAACAATGACTCTAGTTTTCCACAGTCTACAGTTTCCAAACTAAGTGGAATACTGGTACTTGGGGCAAGGGAAACCTATCAATTTTAACATCAAATGGTCAAGTTGGCTCTGACTGAAAGAAGAAAAATGTATACTGCACAATATTTTGAGTTCTCCTCTGTTTGCAGTTATCAAACACTGGATAGCCTATACTTGGTCTAAGTGAGAACCACGATTGGAAAAGGATGATTTCTGCATGATAACTTGAGCTCTCCACAATCTACAGTTACCATATTTTATGGATGGCTTGCACTTGGGATAAGGAAGAAGCATATGGATTTTGGGGTCAAAAGGTCAAACATCAAGGTGGCTTTTACTGGAAGAAAAAGTTGTTCCAGCTCAGTGTTACTTTTGCATCACATACCTGGATCAAACTTTTTGGATGACTTGCACTTGTAGCAAGGAGGAAGCCTATTTATTTTTAGGTCAAAGGTCAAGGACACTATAACTGAAATAATAAAAATGGTTTCCACCCTTTTACTTAGTTTTACAAACAGACCTGGACCAAACTTTGTGGATGGCTTGCATGTGTTGTTAGGAAGAAGACTATTGATTTTGGAGTGAAAAGGTCAAAGATCAAATTCACTCTGCTGGAAGAAGATAAATGGTTTCTCCTAAAAAATATTCAGTTATCTAAATAGAGCATTCAACATGGTGTGGATATTTAATGATCTGAACATTGTATTCTTCTTCAGTCTTGGGAATACAATTCAAAGTATTCCCTTACAGCAATGCATAATTTGTCCATGGCTGTTGTTGTTTCACTGGGTCTATAGCTACTGTATTATTTAAATAGTATGGTTGCTAAGTGATGTTACATATGATGAGGGTTATCTTGGAGTTTGAGTACCTTGCAAGGCACATCATACATACATGACAAACAAATATTTGAATACCAATATATGATGTGAATATTTGCCAAAAACGTGTTCTTATTCAAATATTAATTTCCGCACTAATCAAAACTAATGGGAAAAAAAACTTATAATATGGCTTTTCAGTCAGCAAAGTCAGCAATATTTTTGACAGAAGATCCCTTTCATTAAAAAAGAAACACTGGTCAACTAAGAATTAGATTGATTGGAAATTTGCTTCAAGTTGGTGAGTGAATTTTCTGACCCTAGTACCATGATACATGGTCATTTTGAGGTGAACTGAATATGATGAACTTGACTTCATGAAAATAATTCCATACTAACATAACTTTGTTTTCCAACCCTTTGAATGAATACACAGTGCTTATCATTGTTAAAATGGACGTAAGGTGTCAGATTTGAAAAAAAAGGATAAATATGAAAAAAAACTATTAAGTTTAATACTCTCCAATATTTGCAAGTATTGTGGACTTTTTAAACATTGTGTAATACATTTAGTTCTTACATTTCATTGTGCATTCTTTGATTTGAGGGACAGTGTTATGATACAACTACTTGGTTCTTATGTAGTATGTTTAATTTAGCAGGTGCATACTAGTGGCAGCTTGGTCTGGGCAAAATATGGCAGAGACTCTTGGTGGCCAGGAATGGTGATAGATGAATCCCTTGTAGACATTAAGGGCCTGAAGAATTGCAAAGAAAATCAAGTGTGGATATTTTGGTGTGGCGACAGAAAAATATCCAAGGTAGGTTGAAAAGGAGTCTAGAAGTTTTTAAAATCATTCAGTCCTTTGAGACAATCACATACATGAAATACCTTTTATGTTGCAATGGTTAGGCAGATTGCATGATTTTGTCCCATTTGTTCATCTAATTTTGTTTCTACACAACCATCAACAGTTGCTAAACTTTGTGGATGGCTTGCACTTCAGTCTGGGTAGATACCTATTGATTTCCCTTTTTTTTTAGGATTGAAAACCAAGAACACTATTAATGAAAGAAGAAAAATGGTTTCCACAATCTAGTTGCTAAATTTTGTGGATGAGTTGCACATGGGGCAAGGAAGAACTGTATGGATTTAGGGCTACAGAAGTTTAAGGTCATGGTCATGATTGGGGACAAAAAATGGCTTCTCAACGGTAACTTCAGATGTCCACTATTTACAACTATCAGACTTTGTGGATCAATTTTGGGTTCAAAATGTCAGTGGTCAAAGTCACTGACTGAAGCAATATAAATAGTGTTACTTATATGTAATTTAATTACTTGTGTGTGAGTTGTAAATTCTTTTTTATTTTAATTTTGTTTCATTACATTTTACTGTAATGATAATTTTCATTGGATTTGAGTCTCTTTTCAGAAAATTGGCTTGAGCTGATTAGATTATAATAGTTACTTCAGCGTTATTTTTAGCTCACCCTGGTTCATAGATCATGTAAACATCGGGTGAATACGATTGGCTATTACCAAGATCATGATCTGCTTGTGTGATAGCTCTAATTTGTAAACAACTTTTTTATTGAATCTTATAATAAAATTCACTAAGTTCTTTCTTGCTTACGTGATAAATGGCATTTTTTTGATTGCGCTGTTCTAATTAGTAAATTATGTAGCCCGTCACATGAGCCACTATATGATCTAAAATCGAGGCTTAAAACAGCAGTTTTCTACTAGATCTGTTCAATCATATTTTAAACCTTGAGGGCTCAAGAGGTTTTTATTGTTGTTGCCAGCTTGTTCTGAAGTTCGTCTATTTTTTGGAATTTAATAATTCATTTTGTAGAAAACTGCACAGGTGCTTCATATTTATAAAAGTTCTGAGAGAAAGATATTCATTAGAAATATATTCTGGAAATTCTAAATGGAAACATTATAAACTGATTCAATAGAGGATCTGTTGCCATCAGTACAACGACCTCATTTGACGTCGTCGCCTTCCATATTGGAACGTCATCGAGATTTGAACTTGGATTCAGTTAGAACTGTTTAGTGATATGACTTATATTTTTCAATTCTAGGATTAATATTTGGATTATATTCACAAACCGTTAAGTCCTATTTCATATTTTTATCTTGTTTTCTAGGGAAGTAAATCATTTTTGTTAAATTTACAAAGCTTGTTTGCTTCACTCTTTTCTTTTGTTACTTTTGTACGAGCTTACAGGTAACAAGAAGAAAATTGGGGTTGCTTGTCTTGGGATATACGAATTTTGGCTAAAATATTTCAGAAAATTGTTTTTTGAAATTTAAATTCCCCTAGTTTTTAAATCCCAAGTACTATTTTACATTTTGTTTAAAATCTTTAGTGAAAACAACAGGCTTTTTTCACAGTGTCATCAGAAGTGGAGACTTTTCTTTCTAGTCCTACACAGGAGCAGTTGGATAGTTTGAAAAAAAGATGAATTGCTTGAACTTGCCAGAAAATATGATCTTTCTGAGGCAAAAGCTTCCTTAACGAAGCAAGAAATTAAAAACATTTTGATTCAGTATTTAGTAGAGAAGAATGTTTTCGATAAAAGTGTTTTGGCCTTGGTCAGTAAGTCTGTATCAGGCTCTGACATAAAAGTAAAGGAATTAAAAATGAAATACAAGATGGAATTGTTGTTAAGGAAGCTCGAGCTTCAGAAAGAGGAAAGAGAGAAACAATTGCAGTTGCAATTAGAAGAGAAGCAATTGCAATTTGAGAAAGAGGACAGAGAGAGACAGTAAAGAGAGAATGTTAAACAAATGAAATTGCAATTTGAGAAAGAGGAGAGAGAGAGACAGGAGAGAGAGAAAGATAAACAAATGCAATTGGAGTTACATAAAGAACAAATGCAATTACAAAAAAACAAATGCACGTACAGATGCAAAAAGAGAAGGATGAAAAGGAATTTCAAATTAAAATGAAAGAAATGGAGCTGGCAAGTGAAAAGCATGATCCCACTTTACATCCAGATTCAAGCTTTGACATTACAAAAAATATTAGGCTAGTCCCCCCGTTTAGCGAAAAGGAAGTAGGTCAATATTTTCTTTATTTTGAGAAAGTTGCTGAAAATTTGAAATGGCCAAGGGAGTATTGGACTCAATTATTACAGTGTGTACTTTTTGGCAAAGCTCAGAAAATCTATGCATCCCTGTCAGTTCATCAAAGTGCTGACTATGATTTGGTTAAAGATTGTATCTTAAAGGGTTATGCATTAGTCCCTGAGGCTTATTGGCAAAAATTTAGGAACTATAAAAAAGAAGCTGGACAAACTCATGTCGAATTTGCAAGAGAAAAAGAGCAGTTATTTGAGAGATGGTGCTTAGCCAAGAAAGTTGAACATGATTATGAAAGTCTCAAACAACTTGTATTACTTGAAGAGTTCAAAAACTGTATCCATTGTGACATTAAGACTCATCTTGAAGAGCATAAGATCGAAACGTTAGCAGTCTACTGGTAGAAAGGTATTTCAGCCTAATAAGACTCTTTCTAAAACTCAATCTGGCACAACTTTTAAAATTAAGCTTCTGATTGACTTGATTGAAAATCCTGGTCTATTCCTACGTGTATCTATTGCAAGAAAAAAGGACACCTCATTTCTGATTGCTTCAAATTGAAATATAGGCATCAGAATCAAGATAGACCTATCCCAAATGCTCTTATTTCTAAGAGGTCAAGGTCACGGTCGTGTGTTGAAAGCAATACATTTGTTGAGTCTCAAAAACTCCAGTCTGATTTTATTATGGAGAATTGTGAACCATTCATGTTGAAGGGTTCTATATCACTCTTGGGTGATTTGGCCAATCCTATCCCTATTAAAATTTTAAGAGATACAGGAGCTTCTCAGAGTCTTTTATTATCAGGTACTTTGCCTTTTTCTGAGAAGTCCTGTTCTAATGAGAGTGTTCTCATTCAGGGAGTAGAGTGCAGCTTTGTTAATGTTCCTCTCCATTCTGTAAATTTGTCATCAGACTTAGTTTCAGGACCTGTGGCAGTCGGTATAGTGTCTAACTTACCTGTTGAGGGCATTCATTTGTTACTAGGCAATGACCTAGCTGGAGACAAGGTTGTGGTTAATCCACTTGTAACTGACAAGCCTTCTTTAGATCAGAAAGTTGATCCTATTGAAAAGAATACTCTGATTTATACCCAGCTTGTGCAGTTACTAGAGCTATGGCAAAGAAAGCTCATGAGAACGATTTCGATAAGGAAAATATTCCTTTAGGAGACACATATATTGGTCAGGCTTTTGATGAGGTCACTTTCACTCCTAATTTGGATCAGTCGAAAGGTATTGATCACAGCGATCCTCTTTTAACTACTTATTCTCTTTTATCTAATCATGGTGATAAACGACAATCACTTGTTGTTGAACAGGAAAAAGATCCTGAGATCTCCTGTTTGTTTCAGAGGGTCATTAGTGAAACTGAAGCCACTGAAGTACCTGTCTGTTATTTCATTAAAAATGGAATTCTTATGAGAAAATAGAGACTTCCCGAGGTACCTGCTAGTGACAAACGGTCAGTGAACTATCAGATTGTAGTTTCCAAAATCTTAGAGACAGGAAATACTTAGTTTGGCCCATGAAACTCCTCTGGCTGGTCATTTAGGGATAAATAAAACTTGTCACAAGATCTTGACTCACTTTTATTGGCCAAAACTCAAAAGTGATGTTTGTAAATTTTGTACATCTTGTCATACTTATCAAATGGTAGGAAAACCCAATCAGAAGATACCTAAGGCTCATCTGCAACCTATTCCTGCATTTGATGAACCATTTAGCAGAATTATGGTAGATTGTGTTGGTCCCTTACCTAAGACCAAGTCAGGCAACCAATATTTGTTGACCGTTGTGTGTGCGTCAACAAGATTCCCAGAGGCAATTCCTTTGAGGAATATTAAAACCAAAACTATAGTAAAAGCTTTGATAAAGTTTTTTACTCAATTTGGCCTTCTCAAATCTGTCCAATTGGATCAAGGGTCAAATTTCATGTCTGGAATTTTCCAGCAAGCTATGCACGAATTGGGCATTCAACAATTTAAATCTTCTGCCTACCACCCTGAGAGCCAAGGGGCTTTAGAAAGATTTCATGAAACTTTTAAGAATATGATTCGGTCATATTGCTTTGATACGAGTAAGGATTGGAATGGAGGCATTCGTTTACTTTTGTTTGCTGTTAGGGAGTCCATTCAAGAATCTTTAGGATACAGTCCCTTTTAACTAGTTTTCGGACACACTGTGCATGGACCATTGAAGTTGTTGATAGAGAAACTTCTTTCTAATGAAGATACTGAACTCAATCTTCTTGATTATGTTTCTGATTTTAAGTATAAGTTGTCAAAGGCTTGCGAGATCACAAGAGCAAATTTGCACTCTATACTCAGTTAAAAATGAAATCAAGATATGATAAAAACTCAAGGGATAGGAGTTTTCAGCCTGGTGATAGAGTTCTAGCTCTCTTGCCCATTCCACAAAATCCCCTTCAGGCCAAGTATTATGGTCCATACATGGTTGAAAAGAAAGTAAATGATTTAAATTACATCATAAATACTCCTGGGAGGCGAAAACAAAAACAACTTTGCCACATTAATATGTTAAAGGAGTATCTTGAAAGAGATAGCCAAGTAAATCATGCATTTAATTTAGTTGTACCTGTCCCACCAACTGAGGATGTAAGTGAAGAAATTCAATCGGACACTGTTGATCTTTGAGCAACAAATCTTTGGAATTTGGAAATTATGAAAATTCTGGACCAGAAACTTCTACATTTGCAACAACAAGAAAGGAATGAACTTAAACAATTATTATTCCAATATGAGCACTTGTTTCCAGATATTCCTACAAGAACAAACAAAATTTTTCGTGATGTTGAAATTGTAGATTCAAAACCTGTGAAACAACACCCATACAGAATGAACCTCTCAAACAGGAATACTTGAAAAAGGAAATTCAGTATTTGCTGGAGAATGATTTCATAGAGCCCAGTAAAAGTGACTGGAGTTCACCATGTATACTTGTTCTGAAACCAGATAAAACTTTCTGTATGTGCACTGATTATAGGAAGGTGAAGAGTGTGACAAAAACAGATTCATTTCCATTACCAAGAATCGATGGCTGCATTGATAAAATTGGTAATGCCAAGTACGTCACCAAATTTGACCTTCTGAAAGGATTTTGGCAAATTCCACTAATGGAAAGGGCAAAGGAAATTTCAGCATTTGTGACTCCAGATGGACTCTATCAATATAAAGTAATGCCATTGGGGATGAAGGGTTCCCCAAGTACTTTTCAACGCTTGATGAACATGATTACCTCTGGTCTAGATAATTGTGATGCTTACATTGATGATGTCATCATCTACAATGACACCTGGAAAGAACTAGCCACGATTCATAAATTCTTCAACAGACTCATTGATGCAAATTTGACAATCAATTTATCTTAAAGTGAGTTTTGCCATGCTTGTGCAACTTTTCATGGACATACTGTGTTACATGGTCAAGTTAAACCTTTAGATGCTAAGGTCAAGGCTATCTCTGATTTCCCTGTGCCTGTCAGTAAAAAACAACTGATGCGATTTTTGGATATGATTGGATACTGTCGGAAATTTTGTTCTAATTTTTCTAATATTGCTGAACCCCTGACAGACTTGTTAAGTAAGAAAATCAAGTTTCTTTTGACTGAAAAATGTCAGGAGGCTTTTGATAGGTTAAAAGCCATACTCAAAAGTGTGCCAGTTCTTACAGCTCCAAATTTCAATCAATCTCTTAAATTATCTGTTGATGCAAGTGATGTTGGTGTTGGAGCAGTATTGATTGAAGAAGATAGAAATGGTGTTGATCACTCAGTGTGCTATTTCTCTAAGAAATTAAATAAGCACCAAAGAAATTACTCAACAATCGAGAAGGAATGTTGGGCTTTAATATTGGCATTACAGCATTTTGAAGTTTACATTAGTTCAACCCCTCCTCCGGTTGTTGTGTTTAGTGATCACAACCCCCTTACTTTCATCGACAAGATGAAAAGTAAAGATCAAAGATTATTAAGGTGGAGTTTCTTTTTGCAAGAATATAATCTTGACGTTGGGCACATCAAAGGAAAGACAATTTGATTACAGATGCACTTTCCCATGTATAGAAATATTATTTCATGTACACTTTGTATATAATTCATAAGAATTTTCTTATGTAATTTTGTTTTACCTCATGTATACGCAGTGGATTAGATTCGTCTAGAAGATTTTTATTTTCAAAGTCAGCTCAATATCCATATCTTCCTTACCTGGAAGGTATGAAAACCAGTCTAGCATTTCAAGAGGCTAACGTGCTGGCATAGCGTAGCTGTTTACCGGATGCCCTAGAAAACTTTAAACGTTGTTAGATCGAGTGATACATGCATAAAATCAATATGAAAATTACTAATTTTCTCAGAAATTGTGAATATTAAGATCGTTATGTCTTTAATCTGCTGAAAGACAAGATAAAACTATGGCGTTGATGAAATGTGACCTGGTACTATCGATTTGCATTGCTAGTTGCATGAGTACACAAATCTAACAAGCCACATTTTCGAATGTTGTAGAGAAAAAAAAAATTAAATGAAAGTCGTATACTGGTTGTAATAAAAATACAAAAACGAAAGAACACAAAATTCTTCATATTTATATATTCCGAGAACAACTTCAGGAGTGTTGTATCACGTGACTACCACGTTGACATGTGCTCTCTGATTGATAAATCAGACTGGCCAGGTTGCTGGTTTTTACAAAAAGTATCAGACTTTCATTAATATAATTGAATTTCTTTACAACAACATTATAAAGGAGTTTGTTGATATCACATGACTATTGGACTTCTGACGTCGTTTGAGAGTTGTGTAGTCATGTGACTAGTAATGAAAATGGCGAGTAGGCCTACCGGTCAGGTTTTATCTATGCCGGAGTTTCGTCTAGTCTGTCAGTGGATTAAAGACATTACGATTATAATATTTGCAATTTCTGAGAAAATAAATCATTTTCCTATCGATTTCATGCAGATATGAGTCGATATAACAAGTGTAAATTTTCTAGGCCCACTATATGTTGCTACTGCATGATGGTGGAAAATTCGAAATTTTCATTATGCAGTTGCAATGAGCCCACACCCCAACCTAAATGTCCAAATATGAAAAATGGGGTTGGAATATTTGGAGGAAACTTGGATTAGAAAACGGACTGCTATTTGTTTTAAGCCAAATTTGTAGTTCAAATTGTTGAATCTCGGAGCTGAAATGAGAAACTGTCGTCCCTTGTATTATACGATATGAGCCCCTGTATCAGTACAGGTTTGGGGACTGATTTAACCAATTACAAGAAGACAAGTTGATTTTACAGAAAATTCAGTCCTTGTTTATACAACAGCATATAATTTTGAAGGTCCTCTGTCAGAATTTAAATTTTGAAAATGGTTTTTTAAATGATGGATTTTTAACCAGATTGTCTTAAGGAGATTAGGTTGTTTGAAAAATCTTGTTTGGTATTTTAATGGCAGAGATAAATTCAGGGTCAAACTCTTTTCATTACAAGACAAGATTCTAATTATTTGCGTTTATTGTTTTTTTTTTTAAATATACTGTAATAGGAAATGTTACTTTCTATGAGATGCATATATGTATATATGTGTATATATATATATATATATATATATATATATATATATATATATATATATATTGCTATAGAATTCTTTAGAATTAAAGGTGTGAAAGGAAACGAGGCATAATTCATGTTCATTATGTTGTTTCCACTTAGCAACATAATGCAGGTCAGCAAAATGAAGTTAGAATTTTTATTCTGTACATTGAAATGACTTTACATGCCAGTTTATAGGAATATGATCAAACTTGTTGCGTGTGATACATTTTGTGGTTTTGTACATGATTAAAGATGCTGACTTAGATGTTTTGGAGAGTCTTGAAAGAGAAACATCTTTAGATTTAGAAAATGCATGTTTTACAATCTAAAATGTTCTTTAATTCCATTCAGTAATGGTCACATGTGAACCTTGAAAAAATTTATTTCATCCTGGAAAAACCCTGGAGATGACCTGGAAATTTATCTTTAGAAAAGCGTGGGAACCATGTGCTTTGTTTTCTCATGAAATAGTTCATTGAGATATAATGGGGCCATATTGTTTGAAATTTTCTGCATAAAGTGAAGCTTCCTTTGAGAATTTGCCATTGATACCATTTTCTTGATCTCATTATTGTCCAAAAGACTGGCACATATTTTCAATAATTGGGATATCTAGCCTATTTGCTGACTTTCCACCTTGAATAAGAAAAGTCTAAAGAGAGAAAAAAAACATGAAAATTTTTTATACTTGTCAAATAAACTAGCCTTTAATATAAACCACATTGCAGCAATAAAGATGTTGGAGGTAGATAATTAAGAGCTTTAATTAGACTAATCTCTTACTTCCCCTATTTTCCAAAAATGGGCAGTCTAAAATGATCAGTGATACTAATTCAGGCTATCATGAATTTATTTTACAGGTCAAAACCAACAGTGTTGAACCACTGACCTTGAATTTCCATGCAAGAATCAAGCAGAAAACATCATCACTCTTTAAGAAAGCAGTCACTGAGACCTTGCAGGTAAGTTCAGGTTTTGAATGTCAGTAGTAAGTAGTCACAGTTTTGTTTCACGTGTTTGTACTTCTCTTTAAATCTCCTTCCAGTTTTTAAAACCTTGGCTACACAACCAATTCTAATGTATGTGATCTTTGGGGGTCAAATTCTGGATTAAGGCAAATGCAGAATGAGTGTTAGATACTATCCAGACCTCAGGAATTTCAGCATCATTTGAAAACAATCACCAATCTCATTATAATCGGATAAAATTTATTGCAAAATGACATGAAATTACCAATCATGCATTTATATGGAAAGATGGCCATGTATATGGAGCATTTCAGAGATGTAGTGAAGCATCATTGATCTATATTTACATGCCTTTTCTTACGAATTAGTGGTTAATTCCAATATAGCCCAGTTCCTTGAAGGAATAAAAGGAAGTAGTAGTAGTAGTAGAGTTTAATGCCATTTTTCAGCACAAGATAGGCTAAACATGGCGGCCAGTATAAATGGTGGAGGAAGAACCCGGGAAAACCCCGGTAAGAACCATCGACCCACGAGAGGCTACTGGCAAGCTTTCTCACATACCCACATTGGCTGAACATGAGACTTGAACCCATGCAGACAGAGGTGTGATGGCAATTGTCCGTAATGGTGAGTGCTTTAGACCACTCGGCCACTCGGGGCCACATAAAAGGAAGTATTTCCTACATATTATTCTATGGACACTGCATAAATGGAGTCAAATTAGGCTCTAGTGTTTATATTTTTTTAAAATTGTTTCAGGTGTGTGCAGAGAGAAATGGGGTTGATGAGAAGATCCTGAAGCATGATGGTGACCTCCTGGCATGGGCTGACCAAACAGTAAGCCAAATGTCTGGAAATACTGTGGAACTGCTACAGAAAATGGTGTATCCACAGCTAGGTAGGACTTGATTGTAAGCAGTCATTATTATGATAGTGTGTGCTGAGTAAGAACATAAGAGTTCAGTATGAGTTAAAAAGGCTTTAATTTTGATTTTTAGCAGAATAGGACATCCTAATGCCACTACTATAATGACTGAAAATCTTGGAACATTATAAAAGTTGGAATACCCATTATTATTTTTGTGAAAAAGAAAAGAAATGGTAATTTTTTGTATACTATGATTTTTTTTAATACCCGAGAACTTTCTTTGTCCAACTTGTCCATTGGCATATATTCTGTCGATTATAACATTGGAACCAAGCTGTTGAGGAACTACTACCATTACTCAATAAATTGTATTATTGTGGTCAAGTTGATATAAATTGTTCAAGAAATGAATCCAGATTTTTAATTTTCATTCTTTGGTGCTTATTGCAAATGTGTCTAATTTAATTGCAAGAATTAACATCACCAAAATCTTGTAAGAAAGAAAAAATAGCTTTTTCCTTTATTTTGTTTATTATTCTTGCTTTATGCAGTGTTACATTAAAATTGTTACCAGTCACAACTTGCCACTAATCATAATTTCTGCCTTCAAAATGTAAACACCTAACTCGTTAAAATGTGGTACTAATACAACAATGAAAAATGTCAGAATATGGTATTTGGTTCATTGCTCACTGTCAGGTAAGTATTGTGTAATTAAAATTAGTCTTTCCCATTAAAAAAACCCCTGCTTTTTTATGGATCACTGTGAAACTTGGTACACAGTGTAATCATCATCGGAAGATGCACATGCTAACAAATCTCTCTGTTCCAGGATTTTTGTTCCAGTTATTGATCTTTTTGATTTAGAGCTGGATGTGGTATATGACAGAATATTTTGAATGCAACTAGTCTTAGAGATTTCATTTGATCATCTTGAAACTTTGTGCATAATGTAGTCATGATCTTATATGTGCATGTCGATAAATCACTGTGCTTATGCAGTCTTTGGTAGAACTGTTGCCCTTCATGTCCTACAGCTGAATGTAGTGTAAAATGGAATCCTGTGATTGCATTTTTATTTGGATCACTGGGAAACATGATACATATTATAGTCATCTAAAGATGCAGTGAGAAATCTTTGTGCTCTCTTGTTTCTTTGTAGATGGAGAGACAGTACCGACTTTTGTATTGAAGCGTCTTCAGCAGCTACGAGAGCATTCACTTTCCTCAGATGATGACAGTGAAGATGAATCCATTGATTTGTCAGAAAAGAAAGAGGATCTGTGTTAGTTTGTTCTTTGTACACCTTAAGTCAGTAAGAAAAAGCTTGTTTTCATGCCTTAAGTTCATGGATCTTGAATAGAATATTTCTTGTGTTATTTAGTATCTTTTACAACCCCTGTTGGGAGATGTGCATCACCATGACCTGTTTTTTTTTTTTGTCTAGCTCATTTTATTGGGTAGCAAGACATAGAAGGCACTTCCCCAAAATAGCAGTTGTATCAACAGTTTCTTAAAATTTTAGTTCAAGTTTTACATTTGTATATTATTCCTAAACCCATGATAACATTCTTGCAATACTTGAAGCTATGGTAATTAATTGTATGGCACATTCATGTGTCCTTTTTTCCTAGGGCTGAAGGTCCCTGTCATAGAAAATTTACATTAAAATGCTGTTTAAAGATTTTTCATTTGCAGATATTTTCTAAACTTTGATCAATTCTCATCTGACTTGGCATGAATCATTATGAGGCTAAGGTAATTAATATTGTGACACATTCCCTTTTACCCATGTCTGAAGGTCATAGAAACTTTACATTATGGTGTTCTTTCAAGATTTTTCATTTGCTGGTATTTTCTAAACTCCAGATAAATTTTCGTCATACTTGGCATGATCATTATGAAGCTATGACATTGCATTCTGTGATGACACTCGCTTGCCAAAGGGTTGAAAGAGCTTATCAGTTTCTCTCTCAGAGAGCGTTTTAATGAAATTGAAAGCCTGTTAGGTCAGGGTTATTGTTGCATCTTAGGCCTTATTAATCATATTCTTTGGATGATGTAATGAAAACCACCTCTGGTGATCTCACTCTTCTTTCTTGTCATCATAACCTTTAATGAATATCACACGACAGTGAGGGTACTTATACTGTGGGCCCAGAATTATCAGGCCAAAATTATCAGCCTAATAAGTTGTCAAGCCAGTCTCCAATTTGCAGTATAACATCCTACTAACAGAAATTCACTTCACAGTTTACCTTTGTTTACAAAATCTTTTAACTGTAATTGGGACATATGTGAGGTGTCATTTTGTCAACAATTTCCAGTGTGTGAATTAAAAATTAATAAAAACTAACTGATCTGAGATGTCAACATTATCACTACATGCAGATTGGGTGGAATTTGAGGCAAAATATTAAAATGATTGACACCTAGAAATACACTTAGACCTAGAAAAAATGCTTTAGCTTGCCAGATGCAAAAATATTTTGGTTTCTGCATCCTTCCCAACAGATGCATGGCACAGAATATTATTAGGGAAAGTGACTGGTATCAGTATTGGGTATCATTTGAAGAATGATATTGTCAGGCCTTACTGGAATTAAAATGTTTCTGTTTTGATGAACCCCTGTTAAATAAATAAATTAATAAATATATTTTGAAAAAGACATAATTGGCCTTTAAACTGATCTTATTCTATAGTTTTGTCTTTTATTGGTCAACACCTTCAAAAGTTTTAACCGACTTGAATTAAACATGAACCCAATTTTTGGAGAGTATGACAAAGTGTGATAGCTCTTCTCTTTTGAATCCAAATAAGAATTCTGTATGCTTTGGACTTGTAATTTGTGATATTTCATACAAATGATCAGAATTCCGATGTTGTTGCAGTTATAGATGTTCTGTCTTTACTTTTGTAATAGTGTGTGTTCAAAGCACCAGAAGATAATAGTAGAGACTACATGCACTTCCAGTGCCACAGATTTCCAACTGCTAGGATTGTAATTTGAACCTGTTGAGTTTTACATAGGCACACTTTATAAAGAACTCGTTACACATGCTCAAGTTTAGCTTGCTTTTAATCATACTGTTTCAATGGAGACCTCTAAAATATATGCATCAGTCAAAGGAAACAAAGTAGAAGGAATGAATACAAATTTTCGTAATTGTATTTATCATGTCAGGTCCACTTAGGTTTCTTCTTGTTTTTCTGTAATATAGGAATTAGTCTTTCCATCATCAGCTATGACAATTGTTACTAAATAGAAAATCACTTAAATGACTTCGTTTCAGAAATGAGTCTGCATATATTGGCTTTAATTTCATGGAAAGTATTCTTGCATAATGACTTTGAAGTTTGCATGATTGATGATGATCTGCCATCCACCTATTAAATGGAAAACATTTAAATGTCAGAAAACATCGTACAAAACAAGATTTCTTGGCTAACTACCCTTGTACTTGGCTTTTGGGTAGATTTCAGCCAGGTTAGTGAGCTCGGACTTGCTTAGTCCTCTTGTTAAGCTATCATTAGTCCAAATGGTTTTTATTTTTGGTCAGTCATTCAGTTTTCACGCAGTTCAGTATTTAGATGATAAATGACACTTACTTCCAGATTCTTGAGTGTGTGAATATCTGCTTGTAGGTAGCAGACTTAATGCAGTAAAGACTAGGAGACTTCAAATAGAAGGTAAGACTTAATGCAGTGAAGACTAGGAGACTTCAGATAGAAGGTAAGACTTAATGCAGTGAAGACTAGGAGACTTCAAACAGAAGGTAAGATAACCTAATACAAGAATATAGTCATTTTGTTGGTATTTTGGTGTGAGAATTTTCATAAAGGAGGACATTTTTCATTTATCTTCCCAATTCAAATAAAAACAAAATTTATATAACTGTGTACCTCAGTTCGCTTTTTAATAAGACGTACATTTGTTTTGTTACAGTTGCTAGCATTTTGCTGCCATATTTTCTTGATCTTTAATATTTGGATTTCCGATTATCTGTTTACTTTTTCGCTTGCTGCATAATAGCAAACCAGTGCAATTAATCTGGCTGTGATGATTTAACTATAGGAACTACTGGCCCACAGATAGGAAGTTTTATTTATTTTACAATATTTTATTGGAAGTTGATTGCCCAGATGAAGATATTGGAGATTTGGGAATGGTGACCTATGATCTGTATGAGTTACCATGATTAAACTGGAGATTATAGATGTACACTGCAAGTATCTTAACTCATTAACCCCTTCCGCCACAATAACACTTCATACTTTTACCTCCCTCATCTTCTGAGTGCAACGATAATGTGGTGCAGTTTACCTTACTTGTATCCTGGGTGCTGCTTTTGAGTGGCAATATTAGTCTGTGCCTGTATCCTGCATGAGGAGTTAAGGTGACACAAACCGTTGGTTGATTTCAAGCCATTTTCTCATCATGCAGGCAGTTTAACTAATCTGATTTTAGCTTACGTAGATACAGGAAACACTGCAACACAAAGGGAAAAAATTTGACTTTGAAGGCGGCAGAAATAGTGAAGCTATTTAGATTTGAAAGGGATGTAAAATGATGAGAATCAGCCACTGGGAGTAGAAGGTTATCTTGCAAACTCTGATGGAGAATTTTGGAGAATTTTCTAGATCTTTTGAAGAATCGGTAGATAAATGTTTGGGAAAATGAATTTAGCATGAGTGTACATAATTCAAAGTTTGTTCAAAGCGTTTTTTTTTTTTTTTTAATGTTCAATGATGAATTCTAAGGAAGAAAGGTATGTAAAGGGCAAGAAAAGTATGCCTGTCTGTTTGCAGTTTTCACACAAAGTTAAAGATTGCAAGAGACATGACATGTGGAATTTCTGTCTACATAAAATTATTTCATGTGTTGAAAGTTTGAATATCCATTGAGTTCATAATGGATTTTAATGGATTATAAATGACATGAGAAGCAAATTGGTACTTAAATTATTTATTTTTACTATTACGCTGAGTTTTATTTCTGCATGCTGCATAAAGTTTATCCCATTATGTACATAATTTTATTGAGAACATCTGTGACAAATTACAGCACAATTGAAGGAATACAAGGCTAATAATAAATAATTTATTGCAAATAGCCCCCTCAATAAAAATCGGCAAGTCAGGTGCTGTCAGCAAGTCTCAGAGATGCAGGCACTGGTAAGGCTATCACTGCTCTAGGTGATCCTCAGCATGTATGCTGTAGGGTAATGCCTAGCTGTTTGCCTCAGGTTAACGAGTTAAACAACTCAGAAGTATTAATTAACTGGTTACCAATGCCAAGAGTATAACGGATAATTTTCATTAATTTATTTCAAAGGTGTTATTTCAAGGTGACACTCTTTCTTTTCCTTTGGAACAGAGTTTTGTATGGCCTGTGGCTCATCAGAGAAACTATTACCTTCAGGTCATCCTCTTTTTAAAGGTGGTCTTTGTAAGGATTGCAAGGTAATGTACTGCTCTTTATTGTCATGCCTATCTAAACACTTTTAAGAAATCATGAATTCCTTACTCCGTCCAATTATGTAATGTTCATTATTTACTTGCCAACATTTTGCTCGTTTTTTTGTGTTCATGTATTTAATAGTAGTGCATTACCTGTTGTTACGTATATGTAATTAAATTGTTTGTGTGTTAGTTTTGAAATTCTTTTTATTTTATTTTTGTTTCATTACATTTTATTGTAATGATTATTTCTATGGGATTCGAAATTCTTTTTCAATAATTTGATATTTTCTTTTAGTAAATGTTGTTTATCTAAGACGTAAAACATGTTACATGAGAATTATTTTTAGTTGACCTAGTTCGTCTTGGGTTTGGAAGTTCGTAAACAGGAAGTTAAAATGATTGGTCAGTATCAAGGCCATACTTTGCGTGATCACCATGTGTAAACAACGTTTTTTTATTATTGGTTCTTAATTCGAGCTACACGGGCGCATGTGATCAATGACTTGTATTAAGAGACCACATGATCCATCTCGCGAAACTGAAATGATGTTTTTGGAGTTTAAATATGCATTCTTAATATTTTTCTGGGAGAGTCGTTTTAACATCTTGAAGGAACAAGGTGTTTTTTTATTTGTTGCCAGATTGTTTGTTTTTCATTTGTTTTTTTGGATTTAATAATTTCTTCTCTAGGAAAATCAACAAGTGGACTTTTTTATAAAAAATTCTGAAAGATATTCATGGAAATTTATTCTGGAATTATTCGGAAACAAAAACTGTGATTCAGTTGAGGAATTGTTGATATTCGTACATGGACCACATATGACATCATCGCCTTCCATATTTGTATGTTGAGATTCGAACCTGGATTCTAATAGAACTATTTAGTGATAGGACTTGTATTTTTCATTCTTAGGATTAAATTTTGGATTATATTCACAAACCGTAAGTCCTATTTACCAATTTTTACATTGTTTTCTAGGGAAATAAATCATTTTGTTAAAATATACAAAGCTTGTTGGCTTTCACTCTTTTCTTTGTTACTGAGTACGAGCCCTTGTCACGTAACAAAGAAAATTGGGTTGCTTGTCCTTGGGATATATGAATTTTGGTTAAATATTTCAGAAAATTGTTTTTTGAAATTTAAATTCCCCTAGTCTCTAAATCCCAAGTACTATTTTACATTTTTATTTGAAATCTTAAGTGAAAACAACAGGCTTTCATTCACAATGTCATTAAAAGTGGAAACGTTTCTTTCTAATCCAACTCAGGAGCAGTTGGATAGTCTGAAAAAAAAGATGAGTTGCTTGAACTTGCCAGAAAGTACGATCTTTCTGAAGCAAAATCTTCCTTAACGAAACAAGAAATTAAAAATATTTTGATCCAATATTTGGTGGGGAAAAATATTTTTGATAAAAGTGTTTTGGCATCAGTCAGTAAGTCTATGACAGACACTGACATTAAAGTAATCGAAATAAAAATGAAATACAAAATGGAAGTAGAGTTAAGGAAGCTCAAGCTTCAGAAAGAGAAAGAACAAATGCAGTTGCAATTTGAAGAGAAGCAATTGCAATTGCAATTTGAAAAAGAGGAGAGAGAGAGACAGGAGAGGGAGAAAGATAAACAATTACAATTTGAAAAAAGGAGAAAGAGAGACAGGAGAGGGAGAAAGATAAACAATTACAATTTGAGAAAGAGGAGAGAGAGACAGATGCAATTACAAAGAGAGAAGGATGAAAGGGAATTTCAAATTAGAATGAATTTGAGCTGGCAGGTGGCAAGCACGATCTCACTCCACATACATATTCAAGTTTTGACATTACAAGAAATATCAGGTTAGTTCCCCCTTTTAGCGAAAAGGAAGTAGACAAATATTTTATTTATTTTGAAAAGTTGCTGAAAATTTGAAATGGCCAAGGGAACATTGGACTCAATTATTGCAATGTGTTCTTTTCGGAAAAGCCCGAAATATCTATGCATCCCTGTCAGTACAACAGAGTTCTGATTATGATTTGGTTAAGGAGTGCATTTTAAAGGGTTATGCGTTAGTCCCTGAGGCATATTGGCAAAAATTCAGAAACTATAAAAAAGAAGCTGGACAGACTTATGTTGAATTTGCTAGAGAAAAAGAACAGTTATTTGAGAGATGGTGCTTAGCCCAGAAAGTTGAACATGATTATGAAAATATCAAACAACTTATGTTACTTGAAGAGTTTAAGAACTGTGTGCCTAGTGACATTAAGAATCATCTTGAAGAGCACCAGATTGAAACCTTGGAAAATGCTGCTCTTGCTGCTGAAAGAAAGTACTCCTTAACTCATAATGTTCCTGTTGTAGGCAAATCATTCACTCAGCAGTCTACTGGTAGAAAGGTATTTCAGCCTAATACGACTCCTCCTAAAACTCAAACTGGCACAAATTCTAAAATTCAGGCTTCTGATAAACTTGATTTTAAATCCTTGTCTATTCCAACGTGTACCTATTGCAAGAAAAAAGGACATGTCATTTCTGATTGCTTCAGGTTGAAATATAGGCATCAGAATCAAGATAGACCTATCCCAAATGCTCTTATTTCTAAGAGGTCAGGGTCATGTATTGAAAGCAATACATTTGTGGGGTCTCATAAACCCCAGTCTAATTTTATTATCGGAGAATTATGAACCATTCATGTCGAAGGGTTCTATATCACTCTTGGGTGATTTGGCCAATCCTATCCCTATTAAAATTTTAAGGGATACAGGAGCTTCTCAGAGTCTTTTAGTGTCAGGTATTTTGCCTTCTTCTGAGAAGTCCTGTTCTAATGAGAGTGTTCTCATTCAGGGAGTAGAGTGCAGCTTTGTTAATGTTCCTCTCCCTTCTGTAAATTTGTCATCAGACTTAGTTTCAGGACCTGTGGCAGTCGATATAGTGCAGTGGTGGGCAACTTCTCTAGTTGGCGGGCTGGATATGGGAAAATGAAGTTCTTGGTGGGCCGGATTACTAAAAGAATAACTAACAGTCACTGTTACTGCAACGCAGTAAGAAAGTAGTAGGAGATTGCAGCCGGATGTGACCGCGGGCCAGTCAAAATCCTGTCGCGGGCCGGGTCAGGCCCGCGGGCCATATGTTGCCCGTCCCTGGTATAGTGTCTTAACTTACCTGTTGAGGGCATTCATTTGTTACTAGGCAACGACCTAGCTGGAGTCAAGGTTGTGGTTAATCCACTTGTAACTGACAAGCCTTCTTTAGATCAGAAAGTTGAGCCTATTGAAAAAGAATACCCTGAGTTGTACCCAGCTTGTGCAGTTACTAGAGCTATGGCAAAGAAAGCTCTTGAGAATGATTTTGATAAGGAAAATACTCCTTTAGCTGACACATCTATTGGTCAGGCTTTTGATGAGGTCACTTTCACTTCTAATTTGGATCAATCAGGTGGTATTGATCATAGTGATCCTCTTTTAAATACTCATTCTCTTTTATCTAATCAGGGTGATAAACGACAATCGCTTGTCGTCAAACAGGGAAAAGACCCTGAGATCTCCTGTTTGTTTCAGAGGGTCATTAGTGAAAACTGAAGTCACTGAAGTACCTGTCTGTTATTTCATTAAAAATGGAATTCTTGTGAGAAAATGGAGACCTCCCAAGGTACCTGCTAATGATGAGTGGTCAGTGAACTATCAGATTGTAGTTCCAAAATCTTACAGACAGGAAATACTTAGTTTGGCCCATGAAACTCCTCTGGCTGGTCATTTAGGGATAAATAAAACTTATCCCAAGATCTTTACTCACTTTTATTGGCCAAAAATCAAAAGTGATGTTTGTAAATTTTGTAGATCTTGTCATACTTGTCATCATGTCCTACTTGTCAAATGGTAGGAAAACCCAATCAGAAGATACCTAAGGCTCATCTGCAACCAATTCCTGCATTTGACAAACCATTTAGCAGAATTATGGTAGATTGTGTTGGTCCCTTACCTAAGACCAAGTCAGGCAACCAATATTTGTTGACCATTATGTGTGTGTCAACAAGATTCCCAGAGGCAATTCCTTTGAGGAATATTAAAACCAAAACTATAGTAAAAGCTTTAATAAAGTTTTTTACTCAATTTGACCTTCCCAAATCTGTCCAATCGGATCAAGGGTCAAATTTCATGTCTGGAATTTTCCAGCAAGCTATGCACGAATTAGGCATTCAACAATTTAAATCTTCTGCCTATCATCCTGAGAGCCAAGGGGCCTTAGAAAGATTTCATCAAACTTTAAAGAATATGATTCAGTCATATTGCTTTGATACTAGCAAAGATTGGGATGCAGGCATTCATTTACATTTGTTTGCTGTTAGGGAGTCCGTTCAAGAATCTTTAGCATTCAGTCCCTTTGAACTAGTTTTCGGACATTCTGTGTGTGGACCTTTGAAATTGTTGAAAGAGAAACTTCTTTCAAATGAAGATACTGAGCTCAATCTTCTTGATTATGTTTCTAATTTTAAGTACAAATTGTCAAAGGCTTGTGAGGTTGCAAGAGCAAATCTGCACTCTACTCAGTCCAGAATGAAATCAAGATATGATAAAAACTCAAGGGATAGGAGTTTTCAGCCTGGTGATAGAGTTCTAGCTCTCTTGCCCATTCCACAAAATCCCCTTCAGGCCAAGTATTATGGCCCATACACAGTTGAAAAGAAAGTAAATGATTTAAATTACATCATAAATACTCCTGGTAGGTGAAAACAAAAACAACTTTGCCACATTAATATGTTAAAGGAGTATCTTGAAAGAGATAGCCAAGTAAATCATGCAATTAATTTAGTTGTACCTGTCCCACCAACTGAGGATTTAAGTGAAGAAATTCAATTGGACACCGTTGAACTTGCAGCAACAAATCTTCGGAATTCGGAGATTATGAAAGATCTAGACCAGAAACTTTTACATTTGCAACAGCAAGAAAGAAATGAACTTAAACAGTTATTATTTGAATATGAGCACTTGTTTCTGGATATTCCTACGAGGACAAACAAAATTTTTCATGACATTGAAATTGTAGATTCAAAACCTGTGAAACAACACCCATACAGGATGAACCCTCTCAAACAGGAATACTTGAAAAAGGAAATTCGGTATTTGCTGGAGAACGATTTCATAGAGCCCAGTAAAAGTGATTGGAGTTCACCATGCATACTCGTTCTGAGACCGGATAAAACTTTCCGTATGTGCACTGATTATAGGAAGGTGAAGAGTGTGACAAAAACAGATTCATTTCCATTACCAAGAATCAATGATTGTATTGATAAAATTGGAAATTCCAAGTACATCACCAAATTTGACCTTCTGAAAGGATTTTGGCAAATTCCACTTACGGAAAGAGCGAAAGAAATTTCGGCATTTGTGACTCCAGATGGACTCTATAAATATGAAGTAATGCCATTGAGGATGAAGGGTTCCCCAAGAACGTTTCAACGCTTGATGAATATGATTACCTCTGGTCTAGATAATTGTGATGCTTACACCGATGATGTCATCATCTACAATGACACCTGGAAAGGACATCAAGCCACGATTCGGAAATCCTTTGAAAGACTCATTGATGCAAATTTGACAATCAATTTATCTAAAAGTGAGTTCTGCCATGCTTGTGTAACTTTTCTAGGACATATTGTAGGACAGGGTCAAGTTAAACCTATTGATGCTAAGGTTAAAGCTATCTCTGATTTTCCTGTGCCTGTCAGTAAAAAGCAACTGATGCAATTTTTGGGTATGGCCGGATACTATCGAAAGTTTTGTTCCAATTTTTCTAATATTGCTGAACCTCTGACAAATTTGTTAAGTAAGAGAAAGAAGTTTCTCTGGACCGAAAAATGTCAGGAAGCTTTCAGTAGGTTAAAAGCCATACTCAAAAGTGCGCCGGTACTAACAGCACCAAATTTGAGTCAGTCTTTTAAATTGTGTGTGGATGCAAGTGATGTTGGTGTTGGAGCAGTATTGATTCAAGAAGACAGAAATGGTGTTGATCACCCAGTGTGCTATTTCTCTAAGAAATTAAATAAGCACCAAAGAAATTACTCAACAATCGAGAAGGAAGATGAAAAATAAAAATCAAAGATTATTAAGGTGGAGTTTGTTTTTGCAAGAGTGTAATCTCAACATCAGGCACATCAAAGGAAAAGACAATTTGATTGCAGATGCACTTTCCCGTGTATAGAATATTATTCATATACACTTTATATAATTGATAAGAATTTTCTTACGTAATTTTGTTTACCTCGTGTATCGTATACATATGGTAAAAAGAAAGCTTTATTATATAAATCTTTCTTTTTTCTTTATGGGAGGAAGTGTTACTTATATATAATTAAATTGTTTGTGTGTTAGTTTTGAAATTCTTTTTATTTTATTTTTGTTTCATTACATTTTATTGTAATGATTATTTCCATGGGATTCGAAATTCTTTTTCAGTAATTTGATATTTTCTTTTAGTAAATGTTGTTTATCTAAGACGTAAAACATGTTACATGAGAATTATTTTTAGTTGACCTAGTTCGTCTTGGGTTGGGAAGTTCGTAAACAGAAGTTAAAATGATTGGTCAGTATCAAGGCCACACTTTGAGTAATCACCATGTGTAAACAACGTTTTTTTATTATTGGTTCTTAATTCGGGCTACACGGGCATATGTGATAAATATCTTGTAGTAAGAGACCACATGACCCATCTCGCGAGACTGAAATGATGCTTTTGGGGTTTAAATATGCATTCTTAATATTTTTCTGGGAGAGTCGTTTTAACATCTTGAAGGAACAAGGTGTTTTTTTATTTGTTGCCAGATTGTTTGTTTTTCATTTGTTTTTTTGGATTTAATAATTTCTTCTCTAGGAAAATCAACAAGTGGACTTTTTTATAAAAAATTCTGAAAGATATTCATGGAAATTTATTCTGGAATTATTCGGAAACAAAAACTGTGATTCAGTTGAGGAATTGTTGATATTCGTACATGGACCACATCTGACATCATCGCTGTCCATATTTGTATGTCGTCGAGATTTGAACCTGGATTCTAATAGAACTATTTAGTGATAGGACTTGTATTTTTCATTCTTAGGATTAAATTTTGGATTATATTCACAAACCGTAAGTCCTATTTACCAATTTTTACATTGTTTTCTAGGGAAATAGATTATTTTGTTAAAATATACAAAGCTTGTTGGCTTTCACTCTTTTCTTTGTTACTGAGTAAGAACCCTTCTCACGTAACACTGTAACACCGCTCCCTTGATAACTTGCATGCTGGAGTTTGTGTTGTTCTTTTTGTTTTCAAGCATTGATTGATGATAATTTTATTTAGCATTTTTAATCCTACTTGTTATTTTATTTCTCCATACTTTATGTTGTGCATTCTTTCCTATGGCCTTGAATTGGTCTTGTGTTTTCTTAGCATCTAGGATTTCAGTAGTAAGCCAGTTAGGTTGGATTTCATACTTTACTTTATTTACTTTCAGTGGTGCATGCTTAAAGACTTTATCCATAAATCAGTCAGTCCACATCCTCAGAGCTTCATCTGTGTCATCAAAATATTTGATTATATTCCATGGAACTTTATATAGGTCATTGAGAAATTGTTCTTCATTAAAATTTTTGAATGATCTGTAAGTGATAGTTTCATGCGTATTTTTCCTATTTCTCTTGCATTTAACCTTTCTTGTCAAAAAAGTAGGATAGTGGTCACTAAGACCAACATTTGGTTCATTAACATAAGTCACATTATCTGGTAGGTTGGTGTAAATGTGATCAATAAGAGTTTGATTTTTCTGTTACCCTTGTGGGCTCATTTGCCAAGGTAGGGTGGAGCTGTAAAGAGTTTATCAGTTATGAATCGGTGCCTAGTTCCCGGAGATGGGAAGAAATTCGGTGGAGAATGCCGATTGTTTAGATGACTTGTTCTTATACAGAGACAGTGATTCTATATATATGGTCTAGGAAAGAAAATAAATGACACCAACATTAATAGACGAAGTAGCATCTATATGTTCCAAGCATTGCTTTCCCTACTACAGTTTGAGTGCATGTGTTAATTTATATTCACAAGCTGACGGATTAGCTACTCAGATGAATGATACCTTGCTTGAACTCTCATGTAGCAGATGTTCTTGTGACTTTTCTTTTGACAACTGCATCAGCATTGTCAATATTAAGATTCAGTGTTACATATTTGACTTTTATTTTAGTGTTCCTTCTAAGATGTAGGATTGCGGGAATAAGGTGGCTTATGACAAACTGTCCCAGATTGAATGAACCAGTGAACCAAAATTCCTGCAGCTTGATTGATGCTGGTGCATATTGTCTAATTGGCTGTGGGATATTTTATTTTTAATGAAAAGAAGAGAATATATTTGGGGAGAATGGTGTAGAAAGCAGATATATTGCTGTTCTCATAGCATCTAGTGAAGTCTTTCAACAAGAACATTCCTCCATTTCTGGTAATAATTATTACCAAAATATTGGCTTGTTGGTGCCTTGCAGACATAATTTTTGTGATCATTTCGAACTTGAAACTATTTAAACCTCTCCCCAAACAAACATAAGCACTTTTTTTTTTCTCACTCCCATAGGCTGAAAAATGTACAGAGTGTACATACATGGTATGATTGGAACAGTGTAAAAGATATTTCATGCTTCAACATTTTTTGTCCATTGCAAGTTTGACTTTTAGAGGCTTGAGCTCTTGTGCAGAATTCTGTTCTCATGTTCCACATTATTTTCAATCCAAACATTAATAGACACATCTGTTGTGTAGTTTTTGCTTAGAAGCTCATTACAAAGCTTTGTGCACAACTTCCAGTCAATCTAGCATGGGAAATGGTTGTAATCAGAAATGTTAGAAATGGGAATGCTGTGCAACCTATATGTGAAACACAGAAACACAAGCACTTTTACAGTAGGATGCACAAACTATAGGACCAGTAAAATAGACAGTCATAAATTTACCTGATCATGTGGCAGCTGTATGGGCAGAAGCCACGAAAAAAAATTTCAAGCAGGTAATTACAGGCCTGACTAAATCTTCCTAAATTTGTTCTGTAATGGTATTATTGAAGTCCAAACCATTCAGAGTTGCTTACAAAGTTTTTTGAGAAAGTTTGTATTGTTTTTCTTGATTTCCCATGTTTCTTGTTTTAATTATTTTAAAAATTCAATCATTTTTCCTTTCTACCTGACATTCTTACCTGTACACTTCATTACATCCATGTTTGACATATGTGAACACCATCATAAAGGAACACATTTGCAATTGTAAAAAAATATTGCTTTAATCGTGGATCAGGTATAAAGCTAAATAACATTGCTTAGATAAGTAAATCACACTATACTTATATGCTTGTCTGTTTTGAAGGTTTTGCAGTCACTTGAAATATGTTCTTCTCAGTGACCCATGCATCTCAAAGAAGAGGGCTAAATTTGTCCCATTGAATTTAGAATTGGCCCACTTTTGGAAAGGGATGACAGAGTTGAGCAACTATATTTGTAATGAAGTGCTTGGGGTACATTCGCAGATAGACATCATGTATTAGAGAAACCAATTTTTAAATAAAATTACCCATTTTGACTGATTTTAAACTATACTTTTCTTTTGGATGTTTTACAGGAGGTGCTTCTAGAGAGCCTCATGGCCATAGGAGATGATGGATGCAGTGTAAGTAGTTTTTCCGTCAGCAGAGAAAAATGTCTTGACTTTTATCCTGCCTGTTTATGGTCTTCTGTTTGCATTAGAGTACATATTTGTCAAAGTGAGACACAACAGGCACTTTTCTGTTGTCAACATCATCAACAGTTGTGTTAAGGCTTTGGTTAAACTTTTTAAGCAGTATTGTGATCTTGTGCTCAGTTGATAGACCCTGGCCATCTTGCTTTATGTCATGCATCATGTCCTTAGAAATCAGATCTAATTATTGTTTGGCAGCACTGGTAATCAACATTTGTGTTGGTGTTGTGATTAAATGAGAAAAATGACAAGATTTGCTTTGTTAAATGGTTTTCAGTTTAATGAAGTGGTTTGGTCCTAAGTTTGGCATTGTGTGTTTTATCTGGCATTCATTGCTTGTCAGCCTTTGCTATTTTCATCCTTTATATTTGTACAAAGGGTGCTAATCCATAATCTAATATGGCTACCATTATTGGAACTGGCCAATCCTGGAATGATTTCCCCCAAAACTACTAAAGAAATTGACTAAATTTGATTGAGGGGTTTATGGTGTATAAAAGTTTGCACAGGTGACCCTTACTGCCATCCAATATGGTCTCTGTTGCAAAAATATTTTTGACAAAAACTTTGAACATCTTCTCAAAAGCCACTTGAAATATTTTGACCACAATTTTTAAAGAACTCTGGCATAGAGGCCTTACAGATATCTACAAAAATACCATTCTGCCATCTAATATAGATGCTATTGCTTACAAAAATCTTAAGTGACTTGTTTCTTTAAAATCGTATAATTTGATCGTACTTTCCAGGAAGTATTATTTTTTTGAAAACATTAATTTCTTCAAAGGACACAATTCTGCAGACCAATATGGCTGCTGTTTCCGTTTGCTATTTTATTAATGTTTTATTACTTTGGCACAAGCGTCGGCAGTGCCTCTCTCTTTTCCCATGGGTCAGTGGTTCTTACTGGATTTTCACATGTTTTTCCTCCACCAGTTATACTGGCCACAAAATATAGCCTATCTTGCAGTGAGAAATGGCGTTAAATCCAAAAACAACAACAGGGATGCATCAAAACAAAACTGGAAAAAGCATGCCAGCATTGGTGATGCAATTTCCCGATTGCTGGTAATCTGGAACAGCATACAGTGATACCATTAATATTCATGGAACCAGATTTTGCTAGGGATAAAGATGAATCTAAGGTATTGATCTGCCCTCATCTTGTACTCAGCATTGACTTGAGTATAATAAAAGATAGAAATTTACAAAATTAGCAAATTCGACCTGTATGCCACATTGACTTGTAGGCCACATTGACTTGTAGGCCAGCAAATACATTATTAGGTGAGTGATATAACTTGTCATTATGTTCAGCCATCACCTGTTTTTATGTTTGTCCATTCATTAAACATTGTTTCTTGAGCATAACTCTTATTGTTCAAGATATTTCATTTTAACCTGGTTTTATACACGTCAAACAACATGCTTAGAGGTACCTTTTGTTACTTAGAATTTGTTTGCATTGTGTTACAGAAAATTTGTTTAAGTGGAAACAGGCATAGTATAAATAGTTTGTAAAGTATATATTATATAAATTGAGACTGCTACACCATAGAATACTAGCATTTAGTAGAATAAAAACTTAGTGATTAAGTAAATGTAGTCTTGTAGTCACCTTTACAAATCTTAAATAAGATATTAAATGTTATAAAATTTTACACCAATTTAGTTTTACCCAAGTCTGTTCATTTCTGATTGTTGATTGATCTGCACCTTTGTTGTCATCTTAAACATCTAGATGAAAATAATCAATTGCTGTAGAGTTTTACAGTGGTGCCAGGCAGTAAACTGGGTCTAAAGAAGCAGCCATCAGGTCTAATCATTACCAGTGCAGGGGGTAGTTTAAATTTTTTCCTGTATGTAGCTCTTGGTTTGGCTCATCAAAGATATCTCCACATACTTCAGCAATGACTTTGTCGCATGGAAGGATAATTATATGATGACTGTGCAGAGCAGCACAATAAACTAAATAATCTCCAGTGTGTGTAATCAGATTCTTAAAAATTTCACCTTTAGCACATACCTTGATGACCTGAATGTTGCACTTAGATGACTTTTGTGTTCAGTCTTGTGATGCTGTTGAAGTAACATACCATATATACTTGCATATAAGAGACTCCATCTGACAAACTACACAGACTCCAATCTGTCATCGCATACTGCACCGGCAGTTATGTGTCTGCAGTTTGTTAGGAGTAATCAGTAGAAGAAAAAGACAGACCTGATCTGCAGGTGCATTATGCTGTGGCAGATCAGGATCTTTTTTTGTTTGCAGTATGACTTCACTTAAAAGTGAGTATATATGGTAGGTTGTTTGCAACACAAATCTTCCTGTAAAGTAGTGCTGGATGTGTATTGAATTCACTATCCATTTGGTAGAATCATTTGAAATGCATTAAAGATTGTTTACTTTTGCAATAGGTGTTTTGCATGGTGTGTGGAGATGGTGGTAAACTACTTGTGTGTGACAACTTGGATTGCAGTAGGTAAGTGCTGCATTATATTGAGTTTCTATTAGAGGGAATGCTGTACATCTTACGCCATTTTTTTCAACACTCTTTGCATAAAGGTATATACATGTTTTCTGCAGTATTTTTTACCAATATTGTTGTTGTGATCTGTTGTGTTAATAGTGATTTTTCTCTGTATTGAGTTAATATGAATTCAGTAATGTACAATAAGTCTGAGGTGACCTCCTGGAAGTTGTAAGAGGCAACTAATGGAGGCAGAAGCCAGATGAAATCCTACCATCAGATCAGCTGAGGTTAGCCACTCTGTGTTGTTCTTGGACATGGTTCTTTACTTCAGTTGTCTTGTCACTAAGTGACCTACTTGTATTGCTGTTTCATAAAATATGTCAGTGTTAAATATTTATAATTGTCAAGTAGATAGTGGAAAATAGTCTTATGAGCTGGAGTCCGAGTTGGTGTGAGGATTGAAAACTGATAAGAATTCAGTGAGCTGCATCTCATTCTTAGACTATCATGCAACATTTGGTTTTGATAGGAATAAAAATATTTAGAAAGTTAGTTCAAACTACTGCATAGAAATTGCTGGTAAAAGCCAAGGGATGGGTTTGATTTTACTTGTTCTTGAAGGAGACTCAACTCTGACATCAGTTGGTACAAACTAGGGTTCATGCAGTATGGTTCTGCAAAATGGCACCAGCAAATTAAGATTGTTGCATTCTGTATTAATAACTTGTCTGTCATAACTTTTAACTAAAGTATGAAGATAAGGAGTATTATTCAGGTTGAAGTGTAGCAGAACTGTTTGCTGCAACCTTGTTACAATTAATGTACAATTATTTGCATGAAGGGGTTGCAAAGAAAGGACTCTGCTGCAAACTTGCAGCGACTCTTAGCTGAAAGGGATTGCAAAATAAATCATAATTTTGTCACAGTTAACAAATATATTACCATAGGTACCCAGTTCAACTGTAAATTGCACAGACCCAGAGCTGCCATTGCATAGCGATCCAGTAGATCCAAGTCTTTGCAATTTGTTAGGAGTAATCAATGCAATGAATAACAGACCCTGATCTGCAGGTTGTTTTTGCGATGGCAAATCGGGGTCTATGTTGTTTGCAGTTGGACTCCACTTCTAATAGAATATATTGTTACGTGTAGGCTCGTATAAATGTAACAAAAGAAAAGAGTGAAGTCAACAAGCTTTGTAAATTTTAACAAAATAATTTATTCCCCTAGAAAACAAGATAAAAATATGAAATAGGACTTACGGTTTGTGAATATAATCCATATATTAATCCTAGAATTGAAAAATATAAGTCCTAACACTAAACAGTTCTAATTGAATCCAGGTTCGAATCTTGACGACGTTCCAATATGGAAGGCGATGACGTCAGATGAGGTCGTTGTACTGATGGCAACAGTTCCTTGTTGAAACACAATTTATAATGTTCTGTTTAGAATTCCAGAATAAATTTCCACTGAATGTCTTTTTCCCAGAATTTTCATAAAGAAAAGCACTTGTGTTGTTTTCTAGAGAATTTAAATTATTAAATCCCAAAAAATAGATGAACTTCATAACAAACTGGCATCAGCAATAAAACACCTTGAGCTCTCAGGTGAATGAATACGACTAGATAGATCTACTAGCAAATGGCTGTTTTAAGCCTCAATTTTAGATCACATGGTGGCTCACATGACGGGTTACGTGACCACTAATTTGAATGGCACAGTAAAAGAAAAGTGTCATTTAACACTTATGCAAGAATAACCCTATCTAAGAATCAGATTCTCACGCTGGAGAAATAAAAAAAAAAGGCTGTTTACAATTCAGCTAACACGTGGGCCGAAAATGACCTTGGTAATAGCCAATCATTTTCGTGTAGTGTTTACAAAATCTATGAACCAAAGTGAGCTAAAAATAGTGCTTAAGTTATAGTTTTACATTCTAATGAGACTGATATTTTTTCAAAAATATCAAATCCTGTGAAAATAATCATTACAATAAAATGTAATGAAACAAAAAATAAAATAAAAAAGAATTTAAAAACTAACACAAGTAATTAAATTACATATATGTAACACTTCCCCCATAAAGAAAAAGAAAGATTTATGTAATGAAGCTTTTTTTTTACCATATATAAATTATACATGAGGTAAAACAAAATTACATAAGAAAATTCTTATGAATTACACAAAGTGTACATGAAATAATATTTCTATACACAGGATTGTGCATCTGCAATCAAATTGTCTTTTCCTTTGATGTGCCTGATGTCAAGCTTATATTCTTGCAAAAAGAAACTCAACCTTAATAATCTTTGATCTTTATTTTTCATCTTGTCGATGAAAGTAAGGGGGTTGTCATCACTAAACACAATAACCTGAGAAGGAGCTGAGCTAATGTAAACTAAAAGATGCTGTAATGCCAATATTAAAGCCAAACATTCCTTCTCGACTGATGAGTAATTTCTTTGGTTCTTATTTAATTTCTTAGAGAAATAGCACACTGGGTGATCAACACCATTTCTATCTTCTTGAATCAATACTGCTCCAACACCAACATCACTTGCATCAACAGATAATTTAAAAGATTGATTGAAATTTGGAGCTGTAAGAACCGGCACACTTTTGAGTATGGCTTTTAACCTATCAAAAGCCTCCTGACATTTTTCAGTCCAAAGAAACTTGTTTTTCTTACTCAACAAGTTTGTCAGGGGTTCAGCAATATTAGAAAAATTGGAACAAAATTTCCGATAGTAGCCAGCCTTACCCAAAAATTGCATCAGTTACTTTTTACTGACAGGCACAGGGAATTCAGAGATAGCCTTGACCTTAGCATCAATAGGTTTAACTTGACCATGTCCCACAATATGTCCTAGAAAAGTTACTCAAGCACGGCAGAACTCACTTTTAGATAAATTGATTGTCAAATTTGCATCAGTGAGTCTGTCGAAGAATTTCCGAATTGTGGCTAGATGTTCTTTCCAGGTGTCGTTGTAGATGATGACATCATTGATGTAAGCATCACAGTTATCTAGACCAGAGGTAATCATATTCATCAAACATTGAAAAGTACTTGGGGAACCCTTCATCACAAAACAGCATCACTTAATATTGATAGAGTCCATCTGGAGTCACAAATGCCAAAATTTCCTTTGCCCTTTCCATTAGTGGAATTTGCCAAAATCCTTTCAGACGGTCAAATTTGGTGATGTACTTGGAATTTCCAATTTTATCAATACAGTCATCGATTCTTGGTAATGGAAATGAATCTGTTTTTGTCACTATTCACCTTCCTATAATCAGTGCACATACGGAAAGTTTCATCTGGTTTCAGAACAGGTATACATGGTGAACTCCAGTCACTTTTACTGGGCTCTATGAAATCGTTCTCCAGCAAATACTGAATTTCCTTTTTCAAGTATTCCTTTTAGAGAGGGTTCATCCTGTATGGGTGTTGTTTCACAGGTTTTGAATCTACAATTTCAGCATCACGAAAAATTTTGTTTGTCTTTGTAGGAATATCTGGAAACAAGTGCTTATATTCGAATAATAACTGTTTAAGTTCATTCCTTTCTTATTGTTGCAAATGTAAAAGTTTCTGGTCCAGAATTTTCATAATTTCCGAATTCCGAAGATTTGTTGCTCCAAGATCAACAGAATCCGATGGAATTTCTTCACTTAAATCCTCAGTTGGTGGGACAGGTACAACTAAATTAATTGCATAATTTACCTAGCTATCTCTTTCAATATACTGCTACTCCATTAATTTATTTAGATAGAATACTATTATTATAATTTAACTCATTCATTTTCTTCTTAACGTTGTAAGGGTCGTAAAATCTAATTTGAAGAAAATTTAGAAGAATGAGCAAGAGAGAATGAGCTCTATTACAAGACTCAAAACTTCTCTCAAGTAAAGGTCTGTGAAACCATAATTTCACTCTTGACTTGAATTGCTGAGTGCCAAATTCAAGCATAACAAGCTGGAAAATTCCGGACATAAAGTTTAACCTTTGACCCAATTGGACAGATTTAGGAAGGCCAAATTGAGTAAAATACTTTATCAAAGCTTTTACTATGGTTTTGGTTTTAATATTCCTCAAAGGAATTGCCTCTGGGAATCTTGTTGACGCACACATAATGGTCAACAAATATTGATTGCCTGACTTGGTCTTACGTAAGGGACCAACACAATCTACCACAATTCTGCTAAATGGTTCATCAAATGCAGGAATAGGTTGCAGATGAGCCTTAGGTATCTTCTGATTGGATTTTCTTACCATTTGACAAGTATGACAAGATCTACAAAATTTACAAACATCACTTTTGATTTTTGGCCAATAAAAGTGAGTCAAGATCTTGGGATAAGTTTTATTTATCCCTAAATGACCAGCCAGAGGAGTTTCATGGGCCAAACTAAGTATTTCCTGTCTGTAAGATTTTGGAACTACAATTTGATAGTTCACTGACCACTTGTCACTAGCAGGTACCTCGGGAGGTCTCCATTTTCTCATAAGAATTCCATTTTTAATGAAATAACAGACAGGTACTTCAGTGGCTTCAGTTTCACTAATGACCCTCTGAAACAAACAGGAGATCTCAGGATCTTTTTCCTGTTCGACGACAAGTGATTGTTGTTTGTCACCCAGATTAGATAAAAGAGAATGAGTAGTTAAAAGAGGATCACTGGGATCAATACCTTTTGATTGATCCAAATTAGGAGTGAAAGTGACCTCATCAAAAGCCTGACCAATCCATGTGTCACCTAAAGGAATATTTTCCTTATCAAAATCGTTCTCAAGAGCTTTCTTTGCCATAGCTTTAGTAACTGCACAAGCTGGGTACAACTCAGGGTATCCTTTTTCAATAGGCTCAACTTTCTGATCTAAAGAAGGCTTGTCAGTTACAAGTGAATTAACCACAACCTTGTCTCCAGCTAGGTCATTGCCTAGTAACAAATGAATGCTCTCAACAGGTAAAGAAGACACTATACTGACTGTCACAGTCCTGAAACTAAGTCTGATGACACATTTACAGAAGGGCGAGGAGCATTAACAAAGGTGCACTCTACTCCCTGAATGAGAACACTCTCATTAGAACAGGACTTCTCAGAAGAAGGCAAAGTACCTGATAATAAAAGACTCTGAGAAGCTCCAGTATCTCTTAAAATTTTAATAGGGATAGGATTGGCCAAATCACCCAAGAGCGGTATAGAACCCTTCAACATTAATGGTTCATAATTCTCCATAATAAAATCAGACTCTGGTTTTTGAGACCCAACAAATGTATTGCTTTCAATGCCTGACCGTGAGCTTGACCTCTTAGAAATAAGAGCATTTGGGATAGGTCTATCTTGATTCTGATGCCTATATTTCAGTTTGAAACAATCAGAAATGACGTGTTGTTTTTTCATGCAATAGATACATGTAGGAATAGACCAGGATTTTGAATCCAGTTTATCAGAAGCTTGATTTTTAGAAGTTGTGCCAGATTGAGTTTTAGAAGGAGTCGTATTAGGCTGAAATAACTTTCTATCAGTAGAATGCTGAGTGAAAGATTTGCCTACAACAGGAACTTTACGAGTTAAGTAATACTTGTCAGCAGCACGAGCAGCATTTTCCAAGGTTTCAATCACCTGCTCTTTAAGATGAGTTTTAATGTCGTTAGGAATACAGTTCTTGAACTCTTCAAGTAATACAAGTTTTTCAAGACTTTCATAATCATGTTCAACTTTCTCAGCTAAGCACCATCTCTTAAATAACTGCTCTTTTTCTCTAGCAAATTCGACATAAGTTTGTCAAGTTTCTTTTTTATAGTTTCTGAATTTTTGCAGATAAGCCTCAGGGACTAACGCATAACCCTTTAAGATGCATTCCTTAACCAAATCATAGTCAGAACTTTGCTGTACTGACATTGAATGGTAAATATCACTAGCTTTACCAGTTAGCATACATTGTAGTAATTGAGTCCAATACTCCCTTGGCCATTTCAAATTTTCTGCAACTTTTTCAAAACGAGGAAAATATTTGTCTACTTCTTTTTCTCTGAAAGGGGGCACTAATCTAATATTTTTTTTTAATGTCAAAACTTGAATTTGTATGTGAAGTGGAAATGTGCTTTTCACTTGCCAGTTCTATTTCTTTCATTCTAATTTGAAATTCCCTTTTATCCTTCTCTTTTTGCAATTGCATCTCCATTTGCTTATCTTTCTCCCTCTCCTGTCTCTCTCTCTCTCTCCTCTTTGTCAAATTGCAATTTCATTTGTTTATCATTCTCTCTTTCCTCTCTCTGTCCTCTTTCTCAAATTGCAATTTCATTTGTTTATCATTCTCTCTTTCCTGTCTCTCTCTCTCCTCTTTCTCAAATTGTAACTGCATTTGTTTTTCCTCATTCTAAAGCTAAAGCTTCCTTGACTCCAATTCCATCTTGTATTTCATTTTTAATTCTTTTACTTTTATGTCAGAGTCTGATACTGACTTTCTGACCGAAGCCAAAACACTTTTATCAAGAACATTCTTCTCTACCAAATATTGAATCAAAATATTTTTAATTTCTTTCATCATTAAGGAAGATTTTGCTTCAGAAAGATCATATTTTCTGGCAAGTTCAAGCAACTCATCTTTTTTCAAACTATCCAACTGCTCCTGAGTAGGACTAGAAAGAAAAGTCTTCACTTTTAATGACATTGTGAATGAAAGCCAGTTGTTTTCACTAAAGATTTTAAACAAAATGTAAAATAGTACTTGGGATTTAAAAACTAGTGGAATTTAAATTTCAAAAAACAATTTTCTGAAATATTTTAGCCAAAATTCATATATCCCAAGACGAGCAACCCCAATTTTCTCTTGTTACTTGTAGGCTCGTACAATGTAACAAAAGAAAAGAGTGAAGTCAACAAGCTTTGTAAATTTTAACAAAATAATTTAGTTCCCTAGAAAACAAGATAAAAATATGAAATAGGACTTACAGTTTGTGAATATAATCCAAATATTATTCCTCGAATTGAAAAATATAAGTCCTATCACTAAACAGTTCTGATTGAATCCAGGTTCGAATCTCGACGTTCCGATTTGGAAGGCGATGACGTCAGATGAGGTCGTTGTACTGATGGCAACAATTCCTCGTTGAAACACAATTTATAATGTTCTGTTTAGAATTCCAGAATAAATTTCCACTGAATGTCTTTTTCTCCGGATTTTCGTAAAGTAAAAGCTTGTGTTGTTTTCTAGAGAATTTAAATTATTAAATCCCAAAAAATAGATGAACTTCATAACAAACTGGCATCAGCAATAAAACACCTTGAGCTCTCAGGTGTATGAATATGACTGGATAGATCTACTAGCAAATGGCTGTTTTAAGCCTCGATTTTAGATCACATGGTGGCTCACGTGACGGGTTACGTGACCACTAATTTGAATGTCGCAGTAAAAAAAAAATGCCATTTAACACTTATGCAAGAATAGTCCTATCTAAGAATCAGATTCTCAAGCTGGAGAAATAAAAAAGAAAGGCAGTTTACAATTCAGCTAACATGTGGGCCGAAAATGACCTTGGTAATAGCCAATCATTCTCGCGTAGTGTTTACAAAATCTATGAACCAAAGTGAGCTAAAAATAGTGCTTAAGTTATAGTTTTACATTCTAATGAGACTGATATTTTTTCAAAAATATCAAATCCCATGAAAATAATCATTACAATAAAATGTAATGAAACAAAAAATAAAATAAAAAAGAATTTAAAAACTAACACACAAGTAATTAAATTACATATACATAACAATATACAGCACTTAGTGCAGCTGCTTTAACTAATAGATGAATTTTTTTATAATGATTTCTTCTGAAACACTGAACTCTATCTAGGGGCATAACAGGTGAAGTTGGTAAAGGTTACTATCTTATATGTAGCTATTGTTACATTGTTGTCCACCATACAGCCCACAGGCCAGAATTTGGCCCACCAACCTTTCAACAGCTTGTGCTAACTGGTAGTGAAAAACGAGTCAAATTTATAAATGGCCCTGTGAGTGAAAAAATATGCATTGTGACACCTCACATGAAAAGGCTGGACATCCATTTGTTATAGTCTATTCAAAGTCATTGAATATTAGACCGTTTTGAGTAGAAGTGCAGTTGAAAACATGTTGAGATTTGTGATTTCACTAATGTTTCAATATTTTGCACATTTTTTATTCATTACAGATATGAATATATTCTGTTCATAATTGCAGGGCATACTGTATGGATTGCATAGAAAATTTTGTGTCAGAGACATCCATTAAACAGGTAAGCACAATTAGTTACTGTGTTTTCAATTTTATTTTAATTTCTTTTTGATACAGGCACTTTCAGACCTGCATCATGGAAGCACTGACACAATCAATCAACAGATTTTTACTTTAAGCTGAATCACTAATTGACAGCCTTTGCATTGACCCAACCCGAGATTAACAAGTTCACTGTCATTGTTGTCATTAATCTTGTTATTCATATCTTCCATAGTCTGGACACCATATTTTCAAAATATGTTAAAATTTTCAGTTGTACATAACATTTCATGACACAAAGTATGTTAGTTTAAGCTGACAGAAGATAAAGGGTGGAAAGTAAACGAGAATGATTTGCCCGTACTTGAGAGAAGGTGATTGAATAGGTGACCATCTAACTTTGAATCTGGTGATAACCCTAATTATAACCAAAGTTCCTCAGGCCATCCCAACTTTTTTGAAAATCTTTCTACTTGATGCGATGACCAGAGAGCAATCATGGTATTCTTGCCACTTGTTATCCTTAAGTAAACAATTTCTTGTCAAGAATTAGTATGCGGAGATGGCCAAAATTAACTTGGGTAGATGGCATCATTATCTCCCATACCATCTACAGTAAATTAGCGAAGATAACACATGGGCTCTCCAAGTTAAATTGGGATATTATTCCTAAATGGATGGTCACACTTAACATTGTATTTTCACCAAGACGTCTTTTGATATTTGGTTGGTCTTGAATGAAAATGGTCCTCATCTGACATCTAGCATGGCCACAATTTCAGCCATTTCTTTTTATTGCTACTTAGCATGGATGGGCATATCAACATGGAGTTTCATGAAAATACTTATGATGATGTGTAGATGATTCAGAATTAAAATGGTACCAGTCTGATGTCCATTTTGGATGATATTGCATTCATCTTGAAAATCTTGTTATAGTTACTCTTCCTGAACAGAGAATTGAATTGACATCAGTTTTTCATCAGGATATTTCATATAATGTCAATATATCCTAATGAAAATGGTGCCAACATGACAGCAAATATGGCCATTTCAGCAGTCGTCTTGAAAATATTATTGCTACTTCACCTAAATGGAAAGTCATATGGACATGGGGCTTTCACCACAAGAGTTTCTTTTATGTCTAGTTGTGCATAAATGTTGTTAACATCCAATATGGCCAATACAGTGGCCATTTTGAAATGACTGTTATGCTACTTAGCCTGAATGGGTGGTCAAATCACCATGTTTTTTCACTAAAAGCCATTTTGTGATGTCCAGTTTGTCCTAAAAGAGATTTGTGCAGATCTGATATCCAGTATGGTCACTGTGGCAGCCATCTTAATATTTTTTTTTATCACAACTCCTCCTTAATGGAAAGTCATAATGATATGGTGTTACCACCTAAAGGTTTCTTGTGATGTCCTTTTGGTCCTAAATGAAAATGGTGCCAATATGACTTCAATCTCCCCACCATGACAGCCATATTTAAAATCTTTTTGACACTGCTCCTCTTGAATAGAAAGTCACATCAACAATAGGTTTACATCAGAAACTTTCTTATGTGTCTAGTTGGTACCAAGTGAAAATGGTGTTGATCTGACCCCCAGTAGGATTATCACTGTGGCCATCTTGAAAATCTTGTTATTGCTTCAGCTCCAGAAGTAATGGTCGTAATGACATGTTGTTTTTCCCCCAAAGACTTGTGATGTCTAGTTGGACCTAAAGGAAAATGGTCCTGATGTTGCATCCTCTCTGGCCACCATGGCAGCAATCTTGAAAATCTTTTCACCACAACTCCTCCTCAGTGGAAGGTCTTATTGACATGGGGTTTTTACTAGAAGACTTATTATGATATTGGTTCTAAGTTAAAATGTTGCCAATCTGACCTCCATTATGGCCCCCATGGTGGCCATTTTAAAAATCTGTTGTTGCTTCTCCTAGATGGATTGTCTTGTCAGCATTGGGTTTTTATCAGAAGATTTCTTATGGTGTTTACGTGGCCCTAAATAAAAATGGGCAGTTGATCTAACATCCAGTATGGCCATCATTGCATCCATCTTGAAAGTCATGTTATCACTACTCATGAATGTATGGCATTTTCATGATTGGTGTTCATTAGACAGTATCTGAAGATATCTAGCTTGTCCTAATGAAAATGGTGGCAGTCCAATATGACATCCACAGTGGCTGCTTTTAACTCTTGTTAATTGCTTCAAAAATATCTGACGTTTTCAGTACTGCAGTTGAAAAGAAGAAATGAATTTGTCTTGAATTCCTGGAAATTATTTTTGGCCAGTAGAGTATCAGTCCCTTTCAGGAACTCTTGTCTACTTATCAGTGTTAAGTCATTAGGAGAAAAAGGTCCATGTTTTGGATGATCCAAAATTTACTGCTTGGCTTGTCAAAGCAACAACTCTTCCATATCTGCCTACCTATCTGTATATTCATTAATATCCTAGATTAACTTGAATGTTACATTTTTTTAGTCTCTTCTCAAGTACAGTTTGCCAGAATGATGTTACTTTATATATGGATACACACAACAGCAACTTATGAAAAACTTGGGCCTGGCTTGACATGAAGGCTTCTTTTAATTATTTCACATTTTATCTGTCAGTACATTTTGTAAATTGGATATCTGCATTATTTTTCAGTGTTTGTTGAACATGAGTAAATCATAATCAGTCTTGAATGCAGAATTTGATATTTTTGTTTTAAAACAAGGGTTTAGAAGTTGCAGAAGCTATTGGTATAAATTAAAATCCATATTCTTGCAAATTCCTTTTAAAATGTTGAAATTCAGACTGCTCATTGCTACACTTTTAGCATATATGTATCATGACTTCACCTTTATGACACACTTTAAAATGACACAGATTGGACCACTTTTCTGTATTTTAATGTTTATAGCCAAGCAGTCAAGGACATATTTGAATCGACAGAAAGAACAATACAACACCATGCAGTTTTTTTAAAAAAAAGTGGTTTCTGTCCAAAAAATATAATTTAAACATCTAATTGAAAGCAGTTGTAAAATTTTACAATTCTCATAAACTTGTATATATTGCTGATTAAGTTTTAGCTCACCTGGCAACAGAGCCATGGGAGCTTAGGGTGTCATCTGTTGTACTTCATGCATCATCTAATTACAATTGCTATTCACATTTTAAAAGAATGACTGAATTTGAAAGAAAACTTTAAAGACTTAAGGAGCATTGAAACAATTGTACTCATAACATGTAGAATCAGCAGTATTATGAGATATTTTGTCAGAAAGCATCCTTAGAAAAAGTGATCCAGAATTTTGGGACAACGGCTCTTGCATTTAGCTGTTAGACAGATGTCTGCCAGGTGGGATTTTCAAATATCCTTGGTGGCATTTTCAAACATCCTTGGACAAAACATGAACCAACATGCATATAATACTTCTGCTTCTTTCAGTAGAATGCATGAAGAGGTGAGGATTTGCAAATTTGGGGAAAAAAACATCTATATATATATATATATATATATATATATATATATATATATATATATATATATATATATGGAAATATTTTTATGGGAAAACTGGAGGGTCAACTTTTAGCATTGGTGGAAGTTGCACCATACCAGTGGGTGTGCTTCAATGATGATTTAGAAATGAAGTGGCAACACGGAAGAGAAAATCTGCATGATTTTATATCAAAGGCAAACAACTTTCCATCCTTCAGTAAAATTCATGCCATAAGTCCCCAACTCAAACCACGTTTTCCTGGACACAGCAACCAGACTAGTAGAAAAGAAACTCCATAGACATCTACTCGAAACCTACTGACAAACACCAGTATCTCCTCCCAACCAGCTGTCATCCAAAACACTGCATTAGGAACATCCCATATAGCCAGGCACTGAGGATACACAGAATTTGCTCCAACAATGAAACATTCCAAAAAAAGGTCTGAAGAGTTATCTAAACATTTGATTTACCGAGGCTGTGACAAAGACCTGATTGCGGAGGCAACCAAAAGGATGAAACAAACAAACTGCAATGACCTACTAAAATATGGAGAGAAGGCAGACCTGCCAACTCTTAAAATTTTGCCGTAAGTCTTTGGAAAATTACCATTAAAATATGGACTTAACGGCATAAAAGCAAAAACTACGGAAAAATGATCATAGCCAAAAAATCCGGAAAATTTGTTCATCTGTGTTTGATTTTATCCAGGTTTCATATTAGAATTAGTGAAATTAGTCAGGGAACCAGACTAACTTTACAGCAGCACCTCAGATGCTTTAAACTGCACCTATTTGTTCATGCGAAGTGTCTGCATGATCAAACTGGTTGATTTTAGAATTTTTAAAAATGGCATCCAGTAAATGACGCATGTTTAAGACGAATGGTAAAATAAGCCTCTTGAAAGTGTTAATAATTAACACCGAAGAATAAAAAAAAATATTCCGATTCTTGTGAATAAAAGCTGGAAGGGACACAGTTGTGTTTAGTGAACATCACGTGCCAATCTGAGTATGACTCGTGGCGGGAGATATCATTGCCGTTGTCATGTGAAATGGAAAAAGATAAGAATTACGTCAAGTTGAGAACAAGCCATTGAGCTGCATAGGGTTTGGAACTTGAGTTTGTGCAACTGTACTAGTGGTAAATAAAGTCTACACGTACTTGACAAACTTTGCAATTGAACAGAATGTTTATTTTCGTTGCCTGTTTCGAATACCAAACTTTTAATTAAGTTTTCGAGCTTTACAATAGCAGTTTATGGTATTTTTTTTGCACCTTACTGAAGACTGGTCAAACTTAACAGAAAAAAAATCAACTGCCTTACTGAGACGGACTCGTCAGGGTTGGCAGGTCTGAGAAGGAAAAGGCTGCTAGGATACCATTTATCCTGACCTACCATCCAGACAACCCCAAAGTAGGTAAAATCATCAGGAAACACTGGCCCATCGTGGAATCGTGTGATGCACTAAAGTTAATCCTCCCGAACAAACCTGTAGTAGCCTATTGGAGACCAAAAGAACTCAAGGACATCCTAGTCAGGGTGAAGCTGACACCAGTCACTAACCAAGACCACACTAGTCAATCTGGCCCCTGTGGTGATAAAAGGTGCAAAACCTGTCAACATATGATAGAGACCAGGACATTTTCTAGCACAGTGACTAGAGAAAAACTGAACATACATGGTCAAAACAAAACGTGCAAAACAGAGAATGTAATTTATCTCGTCACATTTAAGATCTGTAGCATTCACTATGTCGGAGAAACTGAAAAGCTACACAAAAGGATCAACCTTCATTGATCTGATTGGATGACATTGTAGCTGTACAAAAGCCAGGTTGCAGAACACTTCTCCTCCCCTGGCCACTCTGTCAGTGATATAACACTTATTGAAATTGCTCACAACCCCAACTGGAGTACCAAAACCAGGAAAGAAAGGAATCTTACTGGATACGCCACCTTAGAACATTGAAACCAAGCGGTTTAAACCAAGAAGACTAGATAAAGACAGCCATGCACAAATAAAAGTATCTCTTTGCAGCTGACACATTTTCTTTTAAACAATTCTCTAAATTTGCTTATTAGTTACCCAATAACCTATAATTACTACTATAACAATGATGTATCCAGGATACAATTTGCATGTACATAAATTTACATAAAATAACAGATGTCGTTAGGCTCATCGATTTCTAGGTCAATGTAAAATATTTTCCAGCATCCGCAACAAGTTGAAATAAACTGGTCTAAATATAATAAATTTCCTGTAGAAATAGTTGTGTAAAGTTCTGCAAACACAACGGGTTTTCTGTTTTATTTGTTTGTCTTGTCAATGTTTTGTATATGCCTTTGAAAAAGACTCATTAAGAGTTGAAAGCGCTCAGGCTAGTTAGATAAGTTTTGCACTGTTCGTAGTCAGCTTATTGCATTTATATATATATACTCCACTCCCTCGATAACTCGCGCCCTGATAACTTGTGAACCCACTTATAATGCGGGGTCAGGCGTGGATCCCATTTGTTAAACCAGAAAATGCACCAAAAATTGATTCCTATTTTTGAACTTGAAGAAAATTGCGATCAAAATTAGTAACGGAAACTTTGATATATCGCTCGTTTTATCGTTGAAAACGGTAGAGAGGACCTGAAATTTTAATCAACATTATGAAATATCAAATTTAAAAATAAGTCATGCAATTTTTTTACATTTTCTTTCCAAACGGTAGTACACCGCAATTAACGATATGTAAGGAAATTTCGATCAATGAAAATGTCACTTACGCAGAGTGGAGGCAGTACTTTAATAAGTAAATGCCAATTAAATCATTTTTTTTTTAACCAATTGAAATTTATGTTCTAGTTCTATCTTTTAGTTCCTTTTAAGTGTAATCATCATAAATACGTGTCCTCTTGTAATTAAACATAAAACTTGCCAATCTACCGTAACAGCTATGTCCGCGAGCGTTTCTCTGAGAACCTAATTAGGTGCCGACTGTGTTTTGATAACTGATTTGCAGAAGTATTTGTTGTTTTGTTATCATGTTAATTATGTCTTTTGAATCAAATAAAGGAGCTGGAATAAAAGAAAAGTTAAAAGGCACGAAAATCCTACAAATTTAAAATATAGCGGCCCCAGTCATATGTCGGGTGAACTCACTTCATTTGATCAATCACTGTTATAAATGCTATTGTGTATGTAACATAAACTACCTTAAATTAACAGACTCATTGGTAACTATGATCAAAGATAACCAACGAAATGAATACTTCGTAAAATAAAGAGCTTGGTTTCACATATATGGACCATTGTGGGCAAGCGAGTTTCAGAGAATTTTTGAACTGGCACTTAGAGATATCCTCAAGGATGATAAGAAGTTTCATTATTACTTCCAGTGAAATTATGACATCAATACTGTACTAACTGAACAATACAAAAATTGAGATTCGACGTAACGATTGTCTCACGAAATAAATTTTGCGTGTTTTTGAAGAAAAGGAATCTTGTTTGTTGGTGTATTGACATTTAGTCTAATTTCCCGCTCTTTTCACTCCCAGTTTGGCAGGATACCATTAAATACTACTCCGGGAACCAGACTCATCAAGAACACAAAAAGCAGTGACGTAATACACAGATGTTTTGCGTACACGTGATGGTTGTCGAAACCAGTGGAACGATCTTTCACATGTTGGACATTTTGAAAATAAATGTTATTTAAACAGAATAACGAACAACTTTATTAGAAAAGTGCGTTATTGAAAATAATTATCGACGTGATTGTAAAATGAGCATTCAGTCATTAAACGGCCCAGTCCCCTACCTCCCCCACTCTGCTGTTTTCTCAATATCTAAGCGAATTTTTTCAACTTTTGGAGGTCCCTCGGTAACTCAAGCCCTCGCTTATAGTGTGGTCTATGTTTGTGGACCCCATTGTGCGCGAGTTAACGAGGGAGAGGTATATATATATATATATATATATATATATATATATATATGGCTATCAGACCTTGAATATTCATACTGCATCTCATTTTCTTGTATCTTCATTATTTCAGATCAAGAATATGTTATGGCAGTGTTTTCTGTGTACCCCATATGACATCTTGTCATGTAACTTCATTGTTTCAGATCAAGAGCATATCATGGCAGTGTTTTCTGTGTACTCCCTATGACATCAGATCTCATGGACTTCTAAAACCATTGAAAGACTGGAAGCTGCAGATCATTCGATTCTTTGATACAGGATTCAGAATCAAGGTAATGTCAATATTTCTACCCATTGTTTCATGTATTATATGAGTTGTTGTTCACCTGATAAAGGGCTAAAGATGCTCACAGTCTGTAGTTCTGTTTTATCTTTCTCTTCACTCCGTCATTGCTGACGTTCCAATGGCAGATAAGCTTGTCATTCTTGGTGACTTCAGTGCAAGAGTAGGCTGTGATCACGTTGCCTGGGATGGAGTGCTAGGAAAGCACGGAGTGGGTCACTGTAACAGCAATGGTCTCCTTTTGCTCCAGACTTGCGCCGAGCATAAACTGCTGATCACCAATACAGTCTTCTGCCTCCCTACCTGTAACCAGACATCATGGATGCACCCTCACTCTAAGCACTGGCATCTCATCGACTACGTCATTGTCAGGAAAAGGGACAGGCAGGATGTGCGTGTGACCAAGTCCTTGTGCGGCGCCGACTGCTGGACAGACCACCGCCTCATCACCATGCTCAACATCCACATTCACCCCAAAAGACGGCTGCAGGGAAAGAAGGCTCCTAAACGACTAAACATCACTAAGCTGAAAAGCACCAATACCAAACAGTCTCTTGCGGATGCCCTGGAAGAACGTCTGAAATCCAACCCTCTGGACAATCAGAATGTGGAGACCGACTGGGCAGCATTCAGAGAGCTGGTCTACAGCACAGCTTTGGAAATCCTAGGACCCTCAACCAGAATGCACCAAGACTGGTTTGATGAGAACTGCGACAAGATCAAGCAGTTGCAGGATGAGAAACACCGCCTCCATCAAACCTACCTCAACAACCCCACGTCTACTTCCAGGAAAGATGTGTACAACAGAAACTCTGTCAGATGCGAGACACATGGCTGAGCAACAAAGCTGATGAGATCCAGTGCTACGCAGACAGCTATGACATGAAGTACTTCTACAATGCCCTGAAAGAAGTGTATGGACCTACATCCTCTGGATCATCCCCCCTTCTCAGTGCAGACGGGTATACACTAATTACTGACAAAGAGAAGATTCTTGAACGATGGGCTGAACACTGAGACAGCGTCCTGAATCGCCCTTCATCTATCAATGATGATGCCATCATTTGTCTCCCCCAATGACCCATCAATGAAGCACTGGATGACCCTCCAACCTTGCTCGAGACACAGAAAGCGATATGTCTGCTCTCCAGCCCCTGGTTCAGACTCCATCCCAGCTGAAGTCTACAAGGAAGGGGGCACAGCACTGATAGAAAGGCTCCACCAACTGTATTTACTGATGTGGCAGCAAGAGATGATCCCCCAGGAATTCAAAGACACTTCCATAATCCACCTGTATAAGTGCAAAGGAAACTGCCAGGCCTGCGACAACCACTGGGGTATATCCTTGCTCTCAATGACAGGAAAGATACTTGCCAGAATCCTACTGAACCGCCTCACTACGCACCTTGACCAGGAACTCCTGCCAGAAAGCCAGTGTGGATTCCGAAAAGAACGTGGGCCCATCGACATGTTGTATGCTGTGAGGCAGCTACAAGAGAAATGTCAAGAGCAAAATGCAGACCTTTTCTCCATCTGTGTCTACGTGACAAAGGTCTTTGATCCTGTCAGCAGATGGCCAAGTACAGATGCCCAAGAAAATTTATATCCGTGCTGCAGCATTTCCACGACGGCAGGCAGGCACGAGTCCAGGACAATGGTGAGACATCTGAGCCATTCCCAGTAACCAGTGGCGTCAGGCAGGGTTGTGTTCTGGCACCGACACTTTTCAGTTTATTGTTCTCCGCCATGCAGACTAATGCTTTCAGAGATGGAGATGTAGGAGTTGGCATCAGATACTGTACAGATGGAAAACTGTTCAACCCCAGGAGGAATCAAGCGAAAACCAAGGTTAAGACAGACACCATCAGGGAATTCTTGATTGCTGATTACTGTGCCCTAAACGCTGGCTCAGAAGCCGACCTGCAATGCAGCATTGACAAGTTCTCCAGTGCCTGCACAAGCTTTGGTCTCGCCATCAGTACCAAGAAGACTGAAGCCCTGCATCAGCCAGCCCCTGGAAAGTCCTATGTTGAGCCCAACATCACTGTCAATGGCCAAAAACTCAACATAGTGTACCGCTTCACCTACCTTGGCAGCACATTGTCACAGAGTGTCACTGTTGACGACGAGGTGAACCTCCGCATTGCTAGAGCCAGCGCAACTTTCAGCAGACTGTATGCCAATGTCTGGAATAGAAGAGACATCAACATCCAGACCAAACTGAAGGTCTAAAGGCAATTGTGCTCCCCACACTACGCATGCGAAACATGGATGGTGTACCAAAGCCACACCAGGAAGCTGAACCACTTTCACACCACAAGTCTCAGGAAAATCCTCAACGTCAGGTGGCAGGACAAGGTTCCAGACACTGAGGTACTCACCCATGCAGGTCTCCCCAGCATCTACATCATCCTGGTGCAGTCCCAGCTATGCTTGGCGGGACATGTTGTATGTATGCCAGCCCACCAGGTGCCTAATAGACTCTTTTGTGGCAATCTACATCAAGGACAGCAATCCTATGGAGGTCAGAAGAAATGCTTCAAAGACAATCTGAAAGCTGCATTGGAAGCGTTCAACATAAACCCTGATTCCTGGGAGCAAACAGCAAGCGACCGAGTCACATGGCGTTCCTCTGTGCACAAAGGCTCCAAGTTGTGCGAATCTAGCAGGACAGCAGCTGCAGAGCTGAAGAGGCAAGCCAGAAAAGCATGTGCCATCAACCCTCCTGGAGATGTCCCACTCATCCCTTGTCCCTTATGCAAACGAACCTTCTGTGCAAGGATTAGCTTTATCTGCCTAAAACGGCTCATAGTCTATTGTCCTTCTATTTTATCTTTTGAGCCTTATGTCAATAACCATTTCTTAAAAAACCAAACACAAGTTTCAGATCAGAAATGTGGTTCAAGGTTGACATTTAATGTATAATTGTAGATTTGTTTGGTTAAGTCAGTAACTGATTTTAAAGTTGGTAGAGCTTTCAGAAATGTTCTTTTTCACTGCTTTTTTGACATCTTTTGTTAGAATTACAGTTGTTTTGATGAACCGTTAAGGGTCATTATTTCAACCACTCAACAGAGTAGCTGATTGTGATTCCATCAGTGTCCATATTAATTGATATACTGTTCAAACTTGTTTGTTAGTATGATTTAATTGCCCCAGAGATGTTCTACAAAGGGGTCGTATAGTGCAGGCTTTCAGGTGGCTCGACTTTCCTATTTTTTCATTGGACTCGATACTTTTCCTTCTTTTCTTAAGATCTTAAAATCAATCGTACTTTCCCAGCTTTTTAAAAAAGTTGGAGACATTCTTTTATCCATTAAATTTCTTTAGGAGGTATGATTATTTTATTTACTGAGGAATATTAAAACTACAATATGTTTACTGCAAAATATAAATTGACTGTAGAATTAAAAGGGAAAATAGAGTCCATATTGTTCCTTTATTTCAGGGTATGCACATACATGTACACACACAAATAATTTACACAGTTCTTCTTGTATTGTCTACTATGTACAGATGTAGTCTTAATTCTGTTATGAAATCACAACATTTGTTCCTAAAGTTTAATTCAATAAAAATAAAACAATAATCTTAAACTACGACCTGTTTGTTGGCTATGTTCCTGTAAACTTAAGAATAAGAGACAGGAATAAAGGTCAAGGACATCTTTAAAACTATATTACTGGTTTTTATGAACCCTGATATCTTGGGACCTGGTTATGTTGGTGATTTTTTGACACCTTCAGTGGAATCGAGATAACTGCATTTGTATCTGCTTTAAAATTCTGAGAGAATTCATTTGTCAGTGAAGCTGTGTGACCAATCTTAGCTGACCTTTCTCAGCTTTAAATCTCATGGTTTGTTGTCTATGTCTGTATCACTAAATCCTGCGAATTTGATAACTTATCAAAAATCAGTGTTGCCTATAGTAATATTGAAGCTGTCATAATCATAATTCTAATCATCAAAACTCGTGAAATGCTAAACAAAATCAGTGGCCTCCATTTTGGAGAGTGGAGAATCCAACCCAGTTACTTTAAATAGTAGATTATGACTGTATCTTAAATAGCAATCATGTGATGTAACGTAATGGTCATTTATCTCAGTGCCTGTTGTTCTGATAAGGGTTTTTTCCCTGAAGGTGGCGCTGCAAAAACCAGCTCTGCTTATGGTTACTGCAGGCACGCAGATGGTGCACAGGTGTCCAAACATGCTTGTATGTGCATTCGATGGAAGTGTCCAGTAGTGTGTTTTTGAGAATGTGATAGAGGCATCCAAAAGTGCCATTATGAGGTAGATAGTTAAGGAAACCTGGTGGTCAGAGGTTTCAGATTTGCATGGGCAGCTTGGTCCATCATTTTTTATTGTGCTTCATGAGTGGTAGAGACAAGATGTCAACCTTGTCTGAACTGCACTTTCATATAAAGGTTGGCTGCTGCAGTGTGAAACCTATTTAATCCTGGGAAAAGAAGTTTACTGGATTAAATGAGCAGATGTGCAGGTAGTGATGTGGGTAGAAATTTGGTTCATTTAACTACTTTTTCTGTCCAATTTTCCAGTACTTTTTACCTTCTTGTTAAATAAATTGGCACTACATTTTTCCTTTTTTTCATAAAAGGGTGGAATGTGATATGGGTAACAGATTTTGTCTGGATCTTTCAAGGGTTTACATCTACTCACTGAATCTTCTATTTTATTATACCCTTTTCAGAATTTTCATATCTTTTGCCTTTATATTCTGTCTTCTTAAATGTTACTACATGCATACACAGGCACAGAAGAGTGTTAAATATCTGATAGTGTCATGATTTGTTTGTCCATCGTGTAAGGCATACATGGGTGATGCAATAGATTGAACTGGATTTGGAATTGGGCTTAATATTTAGGAAATTGAGAACATTTTTATTATCTCCTGTTCCCTCAAATTTGTACTGAGTTATGGCCCTTGTTTGACTTTGCATTTGGCCCTTGCATCTTGAATGTACATTTACACCACATTGATGGATGTATCCATATCTTCTGGACACATTTGATTCCCATCTTAAATTTGACAAAAATATATCTTGATATCTTGCATTGACTCTTATGTTTTAATGGATTTTATATTATATTTCTAAATGGTTCTTTTATACTAAAATTATGCCCCATTTTGCCTAATTAGAATGTTACAGGTTATTTTGGAATAGGAATGTGAGAATTATTTTTTTCCTTAGGATCAAGTCTCTAAGTCATTGTGTACCAATTTCAAAAGTGTGCAAATTGTCATGGATGTATAAATTCATTCTTTCAGGACTCTGATTTAACTTACTTCAGTTCTGGAGAAAGGAGGCCTTTACGTGTTCTGTCATTGTTTGATGGCATTGGAACAGGTAATTTTAATTATAATACATCTTAAGTCAAGTTTGTCTTTAATTTTGTATTGCATGAAAATAATGCAAATGAAATTTTGATGGGCCATTGCTGTGAGAGAAGAAGGGAAAGAACATATAGATTTTATCACTAATTAATGGATGATTGGGTTAGTTGGTTTGATAATCATGACAATAATAATAATAATAATAATAATAATAATAATAATAATAACGACTGTAATGAATGTAATGGGATAAGTTACATAATAAAACTAATGTACAGTATGGCTCATGATTTTCTGTTTCTCCATGCTTTGCACATTCTGACAGATTTATTGTGGCTTATTACAGTTAGCAAAAAGAACTGCAGTAAAATTTGCAGTTTTGTACCAGTTATTTTTTGTTCAGATGGTTAAATTCCATTTAAATAGTAGCTAAACTAGTATATGTGAGCTATTTTGCATATAGCACTATTTCTAGCAGTTTTCAGTCAAACTGCAGTTAAAATGCAGGTAAAGCAATGAAATTGACTGAAATGTGTAAATGAGGTAATGACTTAACTTTGACCCAAGGTTTTAGACCTCCTTCACTGACATATTTGATGATCAAGTCACAAATCTACAGTGTTTGTTTCATGGAAATTTCTCATATTTTGGGCTGGTTGATTTTTTTTAATGAGAAGAATCCCAGGTACTGGTGTTGGAAGAGCCATAAGTTTCCTTGCCGATACTTAATAGTGATGCTCACCATTCACGACAGTTTTGTGACCTGAGCTTATTTTCACAGAATCATTCATATGATCTCCATTGATAGAACACTTTGAGAGGGAGGATAAGTTTTCATTTGCTGTCATTGAGTTAATAGCTTTCAACATGGTTTCATTCTTCACAAATTTGTCATATTGTCAAAGCAGAGACTCAAAATATCAGCAGTAATATTTACTGTTGATATTTTGAGTCTCTGCTTTGATAGACTAAGATCATCAACAGCTATGAATTTTTTGTTGGCTTTTATCAGCATGGTGATATTATTCCTGCACTTTTCAGATTATTCTTTTACCACACTTACAATTTCAGTTTTCAATTTTCTAATGTCTTCCATTATTGACAAGAAAATTTCAGGATCAGTAGCAGCAGGACCATATTTTATTTTAGTTATTTCTGACAGTAGATTATCTTTATCTTTATTCAAATGATTCACTTTATCCTTCAGCTTACTGTTTTCCTCTTAAAGGCTGAGACAGCAACTCTGATTGGCTAAGGTCACATTTTATTGTTTTTTTGTTGTTTTTTCCAGCAGCTCACCTTTAACCTTCATATTTGAAAGATGTTCAATAAGCTTGTCATATATTTTGGACCTGAATATGGGTGTACTTTTTTCTTGTTAAAATCAGGGTTTTTTATTAAAAAAATTAAATTAAAAATTTCCATGCAATTTTCTGTTTAGAATGGGCACCCAGTTCCATTCTGAGAGCAAATGTATCTCATGTATATAGGGATGTAGAGTTCTAAAATATGATGGATTCATTCAAAATCAAGGCTACCATACCAGTCTTTAACTACCGTATTGGATTGTGCAAAGCAGTTACCACTGTCGCTGTATCTCATCTTCATAATATTCAACTTCTTGTCATATCAAAAAGAAAAGCAGAAGATTAAGAATTTTCTCCAGGAAAGAAAAGAAAACATAACTGGAAGGAGAATTACACCATCATGTTTAGATTTGTGAAACTGTCTAGTAAAGGAATAATTTGCATTTTGCAAATTGTGTAATTGTGATTTTGCTATTGGGCATGGAGGCACCTATGACATAAAACTCCATGAAAAAGCTAATAAACATCAGCTTGATGCTTCATCATCAACAGAACAGCCTGAACTTAGGTTGTCTATAAATACCAGAGAGAGTCTTGATGTAATTTGATAGGAAGTTTGTTTTACTAAATTTCTGTTAGAAATGAACCTTCCACTTTAAGTTGCTAATGTTGCAGGCAATTTATTTTGCACCCTTTTTCCAGACAGTAAAATCGCAAAGGATTACTATTATGTGCTAGAATGAAAACAGTTCAGTAAAAAAAATTGCACAGAATTCAGATCATCCATAGCTGTCAAGCGTCCCATTTTCCCCTATTTGCCCCTTATTTTGGACCTGAATATGGGTGTATTTTTTTTGGTTAAAAATTCGTTGTTTTTTTTTTTTAAAAATAAAAAATTTCCATGCAATTTTCTGTGTAGAATGGGCGCAAAGTTCCATTCGTAGAGTAAATGTTTTGCATATATATAGGGATATTGAGTTCTAAAATGTGACTGATTCATTTGAAATCAAGGCTATGATGCCAGTCTTGAACCACCTTATTGGATTGTGCAAAGCAGTTGCCACTATCACTGTATCTCATCTTCATAATATTCAACTTCTAGTCATGTTGAAAAGGAAAGCAGAAGATTCAGAATTTTCTCCAGAAAAGAAAAGAGAACTGATAGGACAATTACGCTGTCATGTTTAGATTTGTGAAACCTTATAGTAAAGGAGCACTTTGTGTTTTGCAAATTGTGTCATTGTGATTTCGCTGTTGGGCATGAAGGCGCCCATGACATAAAACAGCATGATAAAAACTAATAAACATCGTTTTGCTGCTTCATCATTAACAGCACAGCCTGAATTGCAGTGTGTATAATACCAGAGAGAACCTTGATGTAATTCAATAGGAAGTTCATTTTACTAAATTTGTTTTAGAAAGGAATATGTCTCTTTCAGTTGGAAGTGATGCAGGTGATTTATTTCACACACTTTTTCCAGATAGTAAAATTGCAAAGGATTATTTGTGTATAGAACAAAACAGTCATCTGAGTTTATGTTAGGACTTCTTTCTTTACCACACTCTAATGCTGATTGTTAGAGGACTTTTAGTCCATATAAAACAATTGCACAGAATTCAGATTATCAATGAAAGATGGTGCATTGGAATAAACAATGATTGAACAGACAAGGTGTGGAAAAGGCTCTGATAAACAGCCTGTATCTGATGACTTAATCAGAAGGAGCAAGAGTGCAACACATGCATCTTTGGCATTAAATTATTATCCAAGTTATTGTCCTACTTTACTTATGGGTGTAGATATTGTAAGTAGTAACATATGCATTAAAGTTTTAAAAATCAGTATTGATATCATAAGCAGCCAGTATTTTTGTACTCTAGGGTTAGCAGCTATGGTATATACATGGGATACATTTACTCTTAGAATGGAACAGGGTGCTTGTTCTAAACAGAAAATTTCAAGGAAATTTTTAATTTAATTTTTTTTATAATTAAGAAAATGGATTTTTAACAAGAAAAACATACACCTGTATTCAGGTCCAAAATACGGGGAAAATGGGACACTGGGTAGCTATGATAAAGGGATATAGAGTTCTAAAATATAATTGGTTCATTTGAAATCGGGGCTACCAAGCTAGTATTCAACCACCATATTGGATTGTGTCTCATCTTCATATATTCAACTTCTAGTAATTACTAAAAGGAAGGCAGAAGATTCAGAATTTTCTCAGGAAAGAAAAGAAAACAGAACTGGAAAGACAATTATGCTGTCATGTTCCGTCTAGTAAAGGAGAAAACTTTTTGATTGTGATTTTGCAATTAGGCATGGAAGTACCTGTTATGTATATTTAATTTAATTGTTTGTTTGTTAGTTTTAAATTTTTTAATTCCATTACATGCTATTGTAATGTAACTTTGTTTACTGGATTTGACATTGTCCAGAATTTGAGTTCAGTTCTGTTTGACCTGACTTTTTTTTTTTTTAATTTCATTGATAAACAAATAATAATAGAAACACGGTATCTAGTTGGTGACCTCGTTTCAAAATCAGTGACAGTTTTGGTAAACAACTTTTTTTTATTTTTTATTTTTGTTTTTCTTTCTCAGAGTAAGAATCATTAAGTTAAGTCAAGGTCATACCTGGATTATGTGACAAGTAGCATGTATCCAGGCCCGGCACGTGGTGTTTTTCTTGTGTGTGCGATGAATGTTTGGTGCCTTTCCCAAAAATTTTTTTCTTCAAATAAATTGCAAATGAACAGGAAATGAAAAGGCGCCTGTGTGCATCGCGCACTTCGCACATGCAACCAGCCGGGTCTGTATGTATCTATTGTTACAAACTTCTATTTTTTTCCAGAAGAATGAACATTTGACCCTCATCTGGGAATCTTTTGTGGTGTAATTAGCGTATTACAGTTGTTTTTTATAGAAGTTTCTTAGTTGGGCTCCAGACAATTGACACGTCAAGTTGTTATTATGTTGTGATCAGTTTGGGTTGAAATTTTATTTTCTTCAAATTACTGAATTCAAGTGATTCTTTTCCCTGAAAATATACAAGTGTTCTGACAAAATTCTTGGATAAAGACATTTATTGGAAGTTATACTGAATTCAAGACTGGAATAATATTTTCTGTGATTCAACAAAGGACTGTCGACACAGCAGCACTTTGCTGACCATAACAGATGTCATTGCCTTCCATTTTAGATTTCATCAGGACTTGAGCTCAGTTTCATTCAGGACTTTACTAGGACTTCTATTTTTTAATTCTTGGATTTTTTCTGGATTTAATTCGTAAAACCGTTAAGTTCTTTTTTCTTAATTTTTCACTTTTGTATTCTAGGGAAATAAATTGTTAAATTTTACAAAGCTTGTTGTCTTCACTCTTTTCTGTTACTTATTTTAAGAGCATAGACTTGTAACAGAAAATTGGGTGCTTGTCCTTGGGATACGAAGTTTGCTAAAATATTTCAGAAAACTTTGTTTTCTGAAATTTAAATTCCCCTAGTTTCAAAACTTTTTAAATCCCAAGTATTATTTTACATTTTAGAAATCTTTAGTGAAATCAACAGGCTTTTTTACAATGTCATCAAAAGTGGAGATCTTTCTTTCAAATCCTACCCAGGAACAGTTAGACTTCTTGAAAAAAGATGAATTGCTTCATCTTGCCGGATAATATGATCTTTCCGAGGCAAGAACTTCTTTAACGAGGCAAGAAATAGAAAACATTTTGGACCAGTATTTGGTAGAAAAGAATGTTTTGGAAAAAAGTGCTTTGGCTTTGATCAGTAAGTCTGTATCAGTCTCTGATATAAAAGTAAAGGAATTAAAATTAAAATACAAGATGGAATTAGAGTTAAGAAAGCTTGAACTTCAGAAAGAAGAAAAACAAATGCAAATGCAACTGGAAAAAGAGAAGAAACAAATGCAATTAGATAAGGAGGAAAGAGAGAGGAAAATGCTGTTGGAGAAAGAGGAGAAGCAAATGCAGTTGCAATTGGAGAAAGAGGAGAGAGAGAATTGTTGTTGTAGGGTTTAACGCCGTTTTTCAGCACAAGATAGGCTATACATGGTGGCCAGTATTAATGGTGGAGGAAGTACCCTGGAAAACCCCAGGAAGAACCACCGACCCACGAGAAGCTACTGGCAGGCTTTCTCACGTACCCACATTAGCCGAGCCTGAGACTCGAACCCAAGCAGACAGAGGTGAGATGGCAGTGATCCGGAATGGTGAGCACTTTAGAGAAACAAATGCAGTTACAGAAAGAAGAGAAACAAATGCAATTAGATAAGGAGGAGAGAGAGAAACAAATGCAGTTACAATTGGAGGAAGAGGAGAGAGAGAGAGACCGATGCAAATGCAAAGAGAAAAGGAAAACATGGAATTTCAGATTAGGTTAAAAGAATTAGAGCTGGCAAAGGAAAAACACTCCCCTACTTTTGATGTTGTAAGAATTATGAAGTTAGTATCCCTTTTTCTGGAAAAAGAAGTAGATCAATATTTTGTTCATTTTGAGAAAATTGCTGAAATTTTGAGGTGGCCAAGGGAGTACTGGATGTGTACTTACTGGTAAAGCTCATGATATTTACATTTCACTGTCGCGACAGCAGAGTGCTGTGATGTGGTTAAGGACCATATCTTGAAGGGTTATGAGTTAGTGCCTGAGGTTTATCGACAAGGTTTTTGGAATCCTAGAAAATCAACTGACCAGACCTATGTCGAATTTGCATGGGGAAAAAGCATGACAGTTTGATAGGTGGTGCTCTTCTAAAAAGGTTAATAAAGATTATGAAAATCTGAGACAACTCATCTTACTTGAAGAGTTCAAGAACTGTGTTCATAGTGAAATTAGGATTTATCTTGATGAGCATAAGCTCAAAACCTTGGAAAATGCTGCTCATACAGCTGACAAGTATTCCTTGGCTCATAAAATTTTTTTTGTAGGCAAGTTTTTCACTCAGCAGTCATCTGGTAAAAAGGTATTTCAGCCCAATACGAGCCTTTCTAAATTTCAATCTGGCACAACTTTTAGAAATCAAGCTTCTGATAAGCTTGATCAGAAAGCCTTATCTCTTCCTACTTGTACCTATTGCAAGGAGAAAGGACACATTATTTCTGATTGCTACAAATTGAAATATAAGCATCAGACAGACCTATTCCAAATGCTCTTATTTCCAAGAGGTCACGGTCATGTATTTAAACTCAGTTTTATTCAGGACTTTTTATTGCTAGGACTTCTATTTTTTAATTCTCTGATTATTTCTGGATTTAATTCATAATTTTTTCTAAATTTTTCATTTTGTATTCTAGGGAAATAAATTGTTAAATTTTACAAAGCTTGTTGTCTTCACTCTTTTCTATTACTTATTTTAGGAGCATAGACTCGTAACACACCTGTGACATAAAACAACAAAAAAAGCTAATAAACATTATCTTGCTGCTTTATCATCAACAATTCAGCCAGAACTAGTGACATTTATAAGTATCAGAGAGAACCTTTATGTACTTTGATCAAAGTTCAGTTTTGAAATTAACCTTCCTCATTCAGTTACTAGTGTTGGTGGTGATTTATTTCACACTCTTTTCGAGACAGTAAAATCACAAAGGATTACTCGTGTTCTAGAACATAAACAGTTCAATAAAAGACATCGCACAGAATTCAGATCATTAGTGAAAGATGCAAGCTCAGAAAATAGCAAGTAGGCTATCATACGGTGATATTTTTCACAAAAAATCGTGATTTTCTATCTTGTTATTTACTGGCAATCAATTTGACTAGCATTTTCAGTTTAGACGCTAGTCGCAATTGCCAAGAACATAGAATTAGAATAACAATAATAATGTACTTACATGTCTTGAATGCATGCCATGCGCGGGTGAGGCTTAGAGGCATATTTGGCACATACATACCCACCCCTTTCGACGTATTGTCAACTGTGCATCTGTGCCAAAGTAACTTTGCAATTTTTGGATTAGTTTGGATTCAGAAGAGTTGATTGCATCAGCAGCAAGCACCCTGTCCCGCTCAGACATCATGTGGGTATCATGTATTGTTTGTTACTTTCTGCGTGCTTTATTTTAAGTTCATTCTTTTCTATTTTGTATTCACAGTGTCTTTTATTCGTTCCCCACTTTGCTGGGTATCATGTGTTTGAATTATTAATTATTTTTTACAGTGATGTTTAATATAGCTATTTTAAAAAATTATAAATAATTAAAAGTTTCTAGAAGCCACAGATTGTGTTGCTGTCTCAACTGCATCGTGTGAGCAACGGTTCAGTTTTGTAAACAGAATTAAAACAAAGATTGGCTCTAGACATTTCGCCCTGCATGATCTGCTCCAGCCCATTGTTAATGGCCCACCGGCTGAGATTTACGATCCCAGTCAAGCCATCAACAAATGTTACTTCATGGCTCCAGGCAAACATCATGTGGGTGGACATAAGCGCGAACTTGCAGTGGCTGATTTTTAGTCATGTAAAATGTTTTTATAAAAACTGCAGTTATCATGTTAAGAAATGAAGTAATAAAACCGAAGTAAGTATTATTATTAAAACAAAGACAAATATGTAATGTCAGTTTATTTTTGTTTACCTGAACCTATTATATATTTTATGTTGACAGTTGTCATTGTTGTCGTCTCCCCCCCCCCCGTTGTTGGCATTCTTTGACTACCGAGTTGTCATAGCAAATTGCGAGTTACTCATGGTTACAGTTTTCGAGGGTTGCCTTCTAAATGCATCTTTGAAATTAAATAATTCAATCTCTGACATTAAATAATTAAGCAAGTTACTGTCCTACTTCAGTGATGGTTATAGATGTAGTAAATAGATTCATATGCATTGAAGTTTAAAAAATAGGTATTTGTTCCTGAAAATCAGTATTTTTGTCATAAGCAATCAGTACTTTTTGTACTCTAGGGTTGGCAGGTATGGTGTGTATATGTGTGCATTTGTATATAAATAAGTTCCTTTGTATGAGGGCCTCAAGTTAGGTTAATTCTTAAGCAAATTGTGTTCCCCACTTTATATAAAGTCATCATAATTATTATTACTGGGTTCATACTCACCTTGAATATCCTTGAATGTCCTTGGATTTTGAAATCCCTTTTCATGTCCTTGAATATACTTAAATTTTGACCAAACATTAACTGTGTCCTTGAACATACTTGAATTTTGTGAAAAAGGAACAAAATAAAATATTTGAACCATATGTTTATGCCTTTCTATTGTTTTATTGTTCATATTTGGAAAAAATTGTCAGCATTCAAAGATTTTAGTGGATTATAGTTATTCTTATTATTATTATTAAAGTTCTTTTTCAGTAAATGAAATGAAATTCAACTTAAAATATTGAGCAGTTACACATAACTGGAACAAAATGTAAGTCACAGTTGAGACTTATTAAAAGAATTGAAAGTAACATTTTTTCAGAAATAGACCACATGTTTTTCGGGAAGTCCACATCACTAACCAGCTGTGCTGAGAGGTGTGCATAATGATATGCATGCAACTGCTGTAATTTGAGAGCACACTTTAGCAAAGGTTCATACACATAAACATGTACTAAACTCGTGTGATACTTCTGTTACTATCATAAACAAGGTAGCAATATCTAGTTCGGACAATTAAGTATTTTGAAAGTAAATTTCAGAATTACTCCATGTGAAGTCCTGTTGTCTTTGCAATGGAATCACAGGTTGGTTGGTTGGGGAGAAATAAAGTGGATCAGGTAGCCCTGGCTTGTGAAGATAGTCTGTAAAATAAATAAAAGACAATTTAGCAAATTTCTGTTCTGTTGGTTAGGTTTACTTGCCCTGCAAGAGCTGGGTCTCCAGGTGGAAACCTATTATGCAGCAGAGGTGGATGAGGATGCCATCTTGATTACCCGTTACCACTTTGGGGATAGAGTTATCCCTCTTGGGGATGTGACCAAAATTGGAGTGGATAAGGTTTGTATTTGTGTAAAACAGGTTCAATACTGGAATTATTTCACAGATGATTACCTCTACAGGTCATAGACCAGAAGAGCTTGTGTGATGATTTGTCTGTCATCTGTTCATCAGCAAAAGTTTAACACTACTTCTTGTAGACTTCTTTTAGGATTGCCATGAAGTTTTCAGTCATTCCAAGGTCTAGTTGGTACTAAATGAAAATAGTGGCACTTGATTTCCTATTATGTCTAGTTGGGTCTAACTAAAAATGGTGCTACTTGGACATTGAATATGGCTACCATGATACAGGGCTTACCTTATCATCCAGGAGTTGGGTGATTTACCTAGCTAATTTAACTTTACACCCAGCTGCTGTAAAAAAAAATTACTGTGTCCCCTTTGAGGTAGGTCCCCAAAACCTCCTGCCTACTTTGGCAACTCACCCTCCAACTTGAATGGAAGGCCCTGATGATGGCCATCTTTAAATGCTTGTAGCTTCTCCTTCTGAATAGTTGGATGGTCATAACAACATGGGGTTTCCACTGAATGATTTATTGTGATGAAAATAATGCTGATCTTACCTTCAGTATAAATATCATCATGGCTGTCTTGAAAATCTTGCTATCGTTTCCTTCTGGATGGGTGGTCATGTTGACATGGGGATTTTCAACAAAAGTCGTCTTATTCTGTATTTTTGGTGCTTAGCAGAAAGCGTACCAATCTGACATCTAGTATGGTCAACATGGCAGCTATCTTCAAAATCTTTCTATTGCTACTCCTAAATGGAAAGTCATATTGACATCAGGATTTCACCAGAAGACTTGTGTCCAGTTGGTCCTCAACAAAAATGATGGCAATCTCACATCCTATATGGCCATCATGGTTGCCATTTGAAAATCTGACTGGATGGTCATATTGACTTGGATTTCACCAAAAGACTTGTTTATCATATGTAGCTCCAAAATGAAAATGATGCTGACCTTACATCCAATATGGCTACCACAGTGGCCATCTTGAAAGCTTGTTATTGCTGAAGAATATCAGATGGTTTCAATGCTAAGAGGTGAAAAAGAAGACACAGTCTTCTCTTGAATTCATATAAATTCCTTTTAGCCAAGAGAGTACCAGTGCCTTCAAGGGACTCTTGGTAGGTTTTGCAACTTGTAAAATACAAACCACTTTTGAAAAATCTTTTTGAGTGCAACTCTGTTTAGCATTTGTCAGATTTTAATGTTTGAATTGAGGGATAATTAGGTGCCAGTCAAGTGATTGATGTGCCTGCTTGCAGTCCTCATCTTGTACCCAGTGTTAATCTGGTTGGCACGCACTTGTAGCTGGCCATCAAGAACCTTGTATAGCATGTTTTTTTAACTTGCTTCTAATGTCATCACTTAATTGATTTTCTTTTATTTCAGTCTTATTATAGCATCATGTACATTTATAAGATATATCAACATCAGAATTTGGTTTCGGAATATTATTGCTTAGCCTTTGCATGTAATGTACTCCATTATAATGTGACCTTGCCTATAACATGACCTATTATTACACGGCCTTGTTTGTAATGCACCCCAGTATAAAGAAACCTTACCTATTACATGACCCATTACAGTAATCCCCCTCTTAAATGGCCCCTCTGACCAGCGGCCACCCACTTCTTATGGCCAGAATCCCTTGGTACTGATGAGTTTGTGTTCAAAAGTACACCTCAAGAATGGCCACCTGTCGAACGTGGCTAGCGGCCAGCATATTAGCACAAAAATGTAAAATGTTCCCCTCGCAAGCGGCCCCTTTTTATTTCAAATGTGTCCAGAACCAGTAATTCATATCGTAAGTTAATCAGATTATCTCTACCATCAATACCTGCCTCCAGATGTTAGGTTTCCATTACTGAAAGAAGTGTTGGCTAAAGTACATGTAACACTAAGATTAATATTATATCATTATAAGCCGACGTTTACAGGAAATGGGATCAACAATGTTGTGATAAAGTTTTGGGATTCACACATCTCTCGAGTTCTTCTCATTGATGATTACAACCGGACATAATTGTCAAGATCATAACATAGTCAGCATAGGCTAAATATAGATTTTGTGGATTAACACACAGAAATTAATCTTGAACAAAACAGGGTACCAGACAAAGACCGAAAAATCACGTGACAATACATCTGTCGCTTCCTTTACAAAGAAAGTATTTCGTCCACTGTACAAAAGTTTCTTCTGCATAATTAAATCGCATACAGTTAGCAACATCCAAATAAATCATTACCAAACATTAATATGTCATCAGGTAAACAGAATTATTACTTTAGAAGAAAGTCAGTTATTCTACTTGACGACATTGGGGTATGGGGAGGGGGGACTTGCCAAACAATTTTATGTAGAAGAGACTTGAATAAAACAATTTTGTGCTGAAAAGACTCAAATAAACAACGTTGTAACCTATAAGGAGATTATTCAGCAGCAATGGAAAAATGGAGCAAATGGGAAGAGAATTATGTATGTATCAAGATTTAAATGATGTTTTTGACTGGTTTTGCAATGTGCATGACAACAGTACCCACTCGCACATCATGCTTACATCAAGAATAAGATCTATTAATGTATATTCAATTGAAATAAGTCTATTCTTAAGACAAGAAGAGCCTTTTAATAATTAATGTTACTTTTAAATGAATATATGAAATGAAGATATTAAATGCTTCGAAGTATGTAACTTTCTTACTACATACATTACATATACTTCTCACAAAAAATTTGTCCCCCTCTGGAGAGACCACCCGTCTTATAAGGCCACTTTCCCAGTGCAGAAGGGATGGCTGTATAAGAGGGGGACCACTGTATTACAGTCTTGATTGTAATGTACTCCAGTTTATGGCAATAACATGACCCATTAATAGCCTTGCTTGTATTTTACCCCAGTATAAAGTGACCTTTTATTTAAAATGACCCATTATTACATAACCTTGCTTTTAACGTATGTCAATATTAATTGGCCTTGCATATAACATGGCCATTTATTACATAGCCATCCTTGTAATGTACAAAATTATAAGGCAACCTTGCATATAACATGACGCATTATTACACAATCTTGCTGGTAGTGTTGTAAGGCAACCTTGCATACAGTATGACCCATTATTACATAACCTTGCTTGTAATGTATTAACAGTATAGGGTGATGTTGCATACAGTATGACCCATTATTACATAACCTTGCTTGTGATGTATAACAGTATAGGGTGACCTTGCATAAAGCAAGCCATTCTTACATAGCCTTACTTGTAATTTATTTCTACATAGAGTGACCCAGCTTTTAATATGGCCTATTGTTGCACAGCCTTGCTTGTGATGTACAGTACATGCATTGTGTTTTACAGATTGCCCACTCAATCCAGTGGATATGGACAGAGAGGCTGGGGATTAAGTGCCCACTATGAGTAGTGGAAGTCCACTCAGCCTTGTGGATTTCCCTCCCCATCCCACCCCTGAGTAGTGGAAATCCACTCTAGTGGAAGTCCGTCATGGATGTTATTGCAGCTGTAGTGGCTTTTATGGCACCCCTTGCCCATTCTACTGTATTTGCTCCACGAGTCAAGACACTAAACAAACAGATAGGGGAAACTCCGACACCATAAACCTGACCCTGACGGGGGTTAATTTCATACCTTTGCCTGTACAAACTATACAGTGGTAACATATCTTGTGGTATTTATTAATTAATTTGTCATAGTTTCTCATTTATTTCATACTATTTACAAGACTGGTTTTAAAGAAATTATTGAAAGCAGAAGTACATATAAAACTCGAAACTGATGTACAAAACAACTGT